>QGSO01000283.1:523892-593041 GCA_011037825.1 Carya cathayensis | reverse complement strand
ATATATATATATATATATATATATATATATGTTTGCCGATAGACGGCCTGCAACAATATAATTAATAATAATGCATATCATGTGATCAGATGATCTTCCTGCAGCTTTGCCCAAGATTTTTAGCTTTCCGCCCTTAATTTTATTAATTATTTACATGTTAAATATTCTATAGTATCATGATTTTTGTTTATTATCTTTAGGATGATGCTATATCTACATAGATCAAAAAGGGTAGTGTTAAGCATTTATTTTTTATTTTTTAAGTATTTTTTTGTATATATATATTTTTTAAAATATTAAAATATAAACACTATATATATACCAAACAATAAATACGCAGAAATACTTTAAAAAAATTAATCGGCACACTTTGTTGGTGAAAGTATCATTTTCTTATCTTTATGGATAATGCTAATCTTTTATATCTATATATATAAGCTACCGATGGTGGTCACTATTTTTTTTTTTACTTAGTAATTAAAAAAAAATTTAAAATGATGTTGTGAATTTTATTTTAAAAATATTAAAAAATGTATGGAAAAAATTTTAAAAAAATAAATGAATAGTCTATTCGATGGCCATCATCTATGACTTTTATGAATACGTGGTTGGAGCATTCTTTATACAGTACTATCATCACTTTTTTCGGCGTTACGTGGCTGAGAGTTTCAAATCGGTGCACATTAATACAAGATCATATATATATATATATATATATATATATATCTTGGGCTCTTCCACAAACGATACATGATCAATATAATATGAAAGAAATATTAGAGGAAAAAAGAGAGATGTGAAAGAAATATTAGAGTAAAAAAGAGAGATGGCTGCAGCAAATTAACCCTCTTACGTACATGAAATCCACTCCCATACCATGTTTTCATCATGGGGCTTTTAATTTATCTTCTATTTATAGTCTCAACGCTTCACACACTAGTACAGCCTTAATTAGCCACCACTTCTCCAAGTAATAATTGTATTCACACCTACGAAAACTATATTGTTTTTGCAATTCAACCACATATCCAGTATTGTTGGGAATTTAGACCTCCCAAATTCACCCCCCAAGATCTACCATTTGCAGGAATAACAAGAAAAATAGAGAAATAATAACAACACAAGATATTTATATGGAAACTCCTAAACAGGAAAAAAACCACCAGACCCAGAGAAGAAAATCCACTATGTGAAAAATTATTACAATCATACAATTTTTCTCCTCACCCCAAACTCACTCACAAAGCTTTCCCTACTAGCAAAACTTTAACTCACACATCTTCCCATTTTACAAAAATGGACAACAGAGAAATTTAATTAGAGTCAAAAGTTACTAGCTAAGCATTTGACTGGTATACTTAAACTAAGAGTCAAAGCCTCTTATTTATAAGCCTTAAGGGCTTGCTCCTTCTCATTTCCCATCCATATGGGACTAACCAAAGGAGCAAATCAAGTCAACAAAAATGGACAACAGAGAAATTTAATTAGAGTCAAAAGTTGCTAGATAAGCATTTGATTGGTATACTTAAACTAAGAGGCGAAACCTCTTATTTATAAGCCTTGAGGGCTTGCTCCTTCTCATTTCCCATCCATGTGGGACTAACCAAAGGAGCAAATCAAGTCAACAAGTATTATGCATACTACAAGTTCCTGATCTCCCCCTTACGCCTCCAAAATCAAAGAATTAAAATCCCCACAATCTTTGCAAAACCGCCCTTTCCATAACCCTAAAAGCCGCGCGGAATGCATGATCCTCCACATGAGTGAAAAGACTGTCGAGACAGATCATGGTCGGATTGACGCGTTTAGAATTAGCTGCAATGCATTAAGGACTGCATCGTACGTGAACATAGAAAACTCCCTCGACGGGCTCAATCAATCCCTCGATGCCATGAAACATTTAAACAATTCGAATAAGCAAGTGCAGCTGGAGAACATGATGAAGACATGGGTGAGTGCAGCGTTGACATATGAGCATACGTGCATGGCCGGGTTTGAGGAATTAAGGCGGATGGGTGAGTGCGGCATGCGCAGTGAAGAACAAGATCAAGAATAGTGTATTGAAATTTGGTTGGCTAGCAGACTTGCAATGCTTTGATGAAAGGATAAATATCGGGTCTCATACATGATAAATTTTAAATTTAAGTTGACATAAACTGCTATATAATATATATATAAATAATACTAATTTCTTTCCATATATATATATATTAATATACGTGGATCGGCTTTTGTTCTTCTAACGTCATAGATCGATTGATCCAATAATATTGCTATATACATAAACTCCTAGCTAGCTAACTAGGAAACCGAAGGATTGGAGTTGCTAAGGATTGGAGTTGCTATCCAATTAATTAAAGCTTATTTTGAATATAAAAATGGTTTCATCTCATTAATTTCATTTTACAATTATAATTTTCTTAAATTTTCACACAAAATATAATAAACAATAATAATATTTTAAAAATATTTTATTCAACTTTTAACTTTCATTTAAAATCATTCCTTCTAATCTCACTATCTAAACTCCACCTAAACTCCATGCACCTTAATCCTGCTGTGATCTCCAATTATTGTACCTTTCTTATACAATGATTCCATTTATTTTCAAGCTGGTGGTTGTACACTTCCCAATATATATTCGTGAATGAACCTCAATGTATATGTGTGTTCCAAAAAAGAGTGCAATGCATTCCGCCGCCCCCTTTGGATATATTAATGGAAAATGATTTACATATAACATTTTTCATAATATATTTTACAATAATACTTACTAGAAGTAAAAATAATATTATTTTATAAAAATGTCATCTTCTTACAGTATTATTACGAAATATATTGTGTGTAACCTTACTCAATATTAATTGTAAGATTAGTGCGTAGGATGTACGTACGGGTTTGCTTTTTAGTAACATTCAGTTCAGGTTATGTCTTGCTGATTGACGAGACGTACAGATATCTATCCAAAGAGATCAGGATCACCAGGTCCTTCTTTATGGGCCGGTGAGATTGCTTGGACTGGAAAATAAGCTACCGGACGATGCCGATAAAAAGATGAGGAGAGGGTGCACGTACTGGAAATAACTAGATCAACTAGATCAGTACATGCATACGCATTCCGCCGACCTCGGTTGACTTTTTAACCTTCGATCAAACGATCCCAAAATATGGACACGTGTCCCAATATTACAGGCTAGCCGCATGGCCTGCCGTATTCCCTTATGCCTATTCATGTCATGTCTTAAGTACTGTACTTATCATAATTAATTTTATTTTTCTGTCGTGCCAAAAGAAAATTAGTTCCCTAGCTTTAATTTTACGCGAAGCCAAGCCATCTTAATTGCCTTAAAATACAATTTTAGTTGTATTTCTTCTTGTAAAAGATAGAATCTCTGAAATTCAATATCCTGAATTTTGGCCAGAAAATATTGCTCTACATTAATTATCATTTTCTCCTTTTCCTTAATTAGTTTTGTCGAATTTTTTTCGAGATACAGATAATAATTTTTGTATTATTTTTATTTCCTATAAATGAGGATCTTCTCCACACATATCAATGCAAAACCAGAAACAGAGAAAGAAAACGAGAACCAGAAACAGAGTGATCAGAGAGCGAGAGAAATGGAAGCCTACAGTACTCTTACAATCCTAATTCTTATGAATCTTCTATTCCTGATCTCAAACATCCCTACAACCTTAGCAGCAACGTCTGCATCCAACTCCGTTTCGACCAAATCCTACATAACTTACATCCAAACAGCCTGCAATTCAACCACATACCCGCTAGATTGCTACGGTTCCCTCTCCCCCTATGCTTCCAAGATCAAAGGGAACCCTCAGAAACTCTGCATAACCGCACTCTCAGTGGCCGCAAAAGCCGCCCGCAACGCTTCATCGACGATATCAAAGCTGTCTAAACAGAAGGGTTTGACGCGCAGTGAAGCGGCGGTCATTAAGGATTGCATCGAGAACGTTAAGGACAGCATCGACGAGCTCAAACAATCTTTGAACGAGATGGGTCATCTTGGAGCTGGCGGCTCTGATGTGCAATTTCAGATATCGAACATAAAGACTTGGGTCAGTGCTGCCATAACGGATGAATCTACGTGCACGGACGGGTTGGAAGAACAAAAAGTAAGCGCGACGGTGAAGAACAAGATTACGAGGAGCATTCTCAATGTTGATAGGCCAACTAGCAATGCTTTGTCCCTCATTAACAGTCATTACTCCTAATGATTGTTAGGCTGCATGCCTGCCTTCTCTTTCATTAATTACCAGCCTCTCCTACCAAAAAGAAAACAAAAAAATTGTGTTTCTCGATTAATTTTCATGTTATACTAGAGTAAAATGTACTGGTTAATTCCGTGCAATTTGGCTAGCTTCTGAGTCATGTTATATGCACGGTTGGGATGTTCTGTTCGATTAATTAATTGAATGTTTCCACATGAACTTGCCAATTTACTGCGAACCAATACCTAAAAAATTTGAACTCCAACACTTAAGATCTCATCAATCAAGAAATAAATTAAATAATACAATTTATGATCTCTTCTCATTCATATAGTGTGTGTGTATATATATATATATCAGAATATACGTAACACTCCAATAAAAGGCCCAAATCACATGATCTATATTCTAAAAAGACTAGTCAATAATTTAATTAGAGCTCCATTAGAACCTTATAAAGAGTAAGAACTTTTCATTCTCAAGTAATGTAATGTGGGATCTTGTTCACCTCTTACTCTTATTCTTATTATATGGGATATCACAATCTTCTCTCTTAAATTTCCAACGTCCTCATCGGGTCTGTTCGTCGTAGGTAGCACGGCTCAAGTCCCACATTTCTAGTTGGGATAGACTCTGATACTATTTGTAACGTGCTAATGGAAGACCCAAACCACATGGTTTATAATTCAAAAAGACTAGTCAATGATACAATTGGAGCTACATTGAAATCTTATAAAAAGTAAGAATTTTTCATTCCAAAACAATATGAGATTTCATTTACCACATATTCTTATTATTATCATATGAGATATTACAGTAGAAGTCCTAAACTCTAACTCTATATCTTATCTCACTCAATTTAATTAAATATCTCACACATTGAAATTTTTCATTTAATTAATTGGTATGAAAAAAATTAAAGAGGATTAATAAGTAAAGAAAACTAGAGATTAAAGACCAGTACGGTGGAGAATAATTGTAATTTATTTTCATATATATATATATAGTGTATTTCCTGAAAAATGGGGTTGCTTATGATTTTCATACACCATCGATCTTTGGAATCTGATCACATGGGAAGCTCTAATTTGCAGATCAGGGCTAAGAGTTTTCCTGTTGCCTTAAATATAAATGCATGACATATATATATACAAACTGCAATGATGATTTTCCTTATTTGTTTTTTTCTTTTGCCTTAATTATTTACAGCATTATCCAATTAAGTATATATGCTAGCGTTAATTGTACGTGAAAGTCAAACGAAAAGTACGTAGTAATAATTAGTATCATGCATGCACGCAATATGATACGTACCATACGAATCATGCACATGATTAAAATCTTCAACATATATAGAATCATAATCATGTGATCGATATTCGATCTTTTGCCATGAATGTGCATTATATATGCGCTGTTTCTGAGCTATATATCTCAACTGATTCAGGAAGAAAACATGTTTGCCAGCTTATTTATGTTGCCATTTTTGTTCACAGAGCAATTAAAGGCTATTACTTCTCATCTCATCGGTTTCAATGTCATACTTGCAAAAAGCAAACGCCTACTATTTAAATTATATGCATTATTCACATACATATAACGTCTAATTTCCTCCTTCCATATTTTCCTCCATGGAATATTTGTTATTAATTACCCTATAATCATGTATTTATAATAAATTAATGAAAGTAAATGGGAAGATCAGGCCGGCCGTATATATATATATATGGAAGGTGGAGGTGTACATTAATGATTTATTTATTTATTTATTGAAGGAGGCCGACACCTCCAAACGTTATTGAAAACAAAGCATCACTTATGACGGAGGAATATGTGTACATTAATGATTAATTAGCGCAAAACTTGTGATTTCTATATAGGTTTTTTATGCACTATATATCTATTTAGCAAATTAAACATATTATATTATATATTACCGTATAAATTATCTATTTTTTTGTCTATGTAATAAATTGTAATGCATGTGACTATTTCATTTTGAAATTATTGATTCATAAAATAATAATGTTTGAAAAAATATGTGTGCTAATGTGAAAAGTGCATACAGATTTTTTCAATCAATTGGCCACTCAGGACAGGTAGGTGAATGCTAATCCAATGCTGAGGAACAAAAAAGGATATGGAAGATCGAGGATTAGGAAGATGAAGATACCCAACAGATCGAATAATGATTAAAAGATATGTTTGGCTAATTTCTAATTTATTATTTACTATATATATGTAATTAAATCTTTTAATATTCTGAAAAATCTTGCTTCTAATATAAACTTAAACTGCCGGGCATGATTTGTCATGACTTAATGGGATAGTACGTACGCGTGTATATATTATAAGATGATACTAGTGTCTAAATAAAGGAAGCGAAATATATGGTACTACGATTTTCTAAAGAGAAATGTGCTTTAATTAGCCACAAAAAATCCCATAAAAATAAACTCATTTAATGATTAGATGTTGTAATTTATTTGATTATTTTTATATATAGATATAATATATCTTATAAGAAATTATATCAATTTATAAATAATAATCTTCACGTAATTGTAACAACATTCTTTTCTAAATTGTTAAAGGAAAGTGAACATAACAAGGTGAAGCTAAAATTTGATTCAGCCCAAAGCCCAAGTAGGAGTTGGAGTTGGACCTTAGTCCAAGAGCTAGTCCAGTGGGCTCTAATATTTGCAATTCCTTTACTTGGACTTGGATTTATAAGCAGTTTGGATTGAGAAATCATCCCGTCTCATTGTTATATATTTTTTAAATTCTATCACAAAATATAATAAATAATTCAAGTTTTTCAAATTTAAAAATAATAATAATATTAAAAAATAATATTTTATTCAACTTTTAACTTTCATATAAAAACATTTCATCTCATCTTATCTCACTATTCAAACAATTCCTTAGAATCACTATAAGAAAAATGAGTTTTGGTGATAAAAGTTTTGCAATCAAAATGACTATTTTAAAAGAATACATACTTGTTTTCGTCTTGATACCTTATTTATCGTATAACAAATTTTAATATGATCACTCAGCAGAAGGAAAAATACAAACATTAATTTGATCTTTAAAAGAGTTTAATTTTAATTTCTTCGTTACAATACCCCAATATCAATAGTTTGATGCTTCCTTTAGTACCTTCGATTGCGTCTAAGAAATAATAAGATTCGAAGAGCGAAGATTATAATACTTCATATTCAATATTTTTAAAAGGGTACGTAAGACATGTTTACAAATATTTTATAATCAATCAATGCCTTCGTGTACTTTTATTAAAACTTAATTTTAGTTTTTATAAAATTATTCTTCATATTTTATATAGATTAAATAATTATAAAAAATGTATAAATTAATATTTTTTAAAATAAAAAATTATATTTGTAAGTCGGTATACAAAATACGCATACTATCTCATAGAAGTGCTATTTGTAAACTTTTATACCGAATATTAATTACTTGGCATAATTTGATTTATAAAATTTAAATTTTAAAATTTATTTTTTAAATCAAATTATACTGTAGATGATTGGTGGTATAAAAGCTTTTAGATAAAATATGAAAAAAGATGGGACCAATGTGACGTGCACGGTGCACCGTCTATATGCAGCTAGCGCAGCCCCCCACAACTTATACGTGTCAAGTGTCAACCGAACGCGGCCGATCAACCCGTTTCAGAATACTTTATAGTACCGTTCAGACGCGGTCATGGTCGGTCGTCCCATATAATTAAGTGCATTTGTCTGCTTTTGAATTGATCTGTTTTGCGATATTGTCCCTGCTCTCATCCTTTAGCTTTCATACACTTTTACTACCCACACCGTCCATATATATCACAATCAACTCTTATCGTTTTTGCAAATTTAATTGCCTATACCAAAAAAAATAAAGAAAAGAAGAAGAAGAATACTCTCACCATTTACATCACGTGAGAAAGTTAACTACATTGATGGAATCCTGTATATTCAGGTGCAGGAGTGGAGTAATCATAGAGATAGCCATGGAAGTTTTTAAGTGCTGGTTATGCTCTGAATCTAGGCGTCAGAATCAACAGTAATTGGAGAAAAGGACTGCAGCCTGCTTATTTGCAATATCCATTTGTTGAGTTGGTGCCCAATTTCTGGTTTTTTCTTTCATAAGAACAGAGGCATCCCAACCAAAAGCATGGAGCCACTGCTCCATGATAGTCTGTCCTTTGCAGACTAATATCCAATTCAAATTTTGTTATAGAGAAGCTAATTCTGTAGCAGAGATGTCCTGACTATATATGGTGCCTTTGTCCTGGCAATGACATCGCTTGTATTGGGAAGCATCTCGCCGGTCGTTTGAAATAGAGAGTCGTGCAAATTCTAAAGCAAGAATGTAACCGCAAGCAACTGATGTACACATAATTAAGATGCAGTAAAAGTGCCATGAATCTACCCATTTTCTTCCTGAAATCAGAGGCATTTTTTACTTCATCCTATCTCATATAAATACGTCTACTGAAATATACGACATCATAAGCAAAGCACACAACAGCAGCCACGAAGAATCCTTAAAAAAATTCGACCCTTGGAATTAGTGGCTCAGTGCTTTGAGGCATAGTGATTTGCTAGTGCTAGTGCATTACTGGTGACTTGTGCAACATTGACAACGCGTGCCTTAATGGAAGTCTTGATTTTGCCATCCAATGCTCTGCCTGCGAACCCATCAACGCAAGTGTTCTCATCGGTGAGTGCTGCACTGACCCACGTCTCGACATTGCTCATGTGCCACACAAAGTCCTGACCCTTGGCTTCACCAATGTCCTTGAGCTCTTGGACCGAACGGCTAAGCCTGTCCACGCTATCCCCAATCTCATCCAAGCAATCTTCAATGGCTTCGTACTCCCTAGTCTTCAATCCCTTGAACTTTTTCATATTCGACACAAATGTCTTGGTGGATTGAGCCCTGGCTAGGCTCACTGACAAGGCGGTCTGAGCCAGTTGGAGTGGGTTTTGTTTGATCTCTGAGGCGTAGGGTGAGAGGGATTGGACACAAACGACAGGATAGGTAGTGGTGCCGCACGAGGCCTTGATGAAATTTATGGTGCTACTGCCTGGCGCAGTGGCTGAGGACATGGCTGTCCAAGCAATAGACAAGACAGAGAAGAGTAGCAAAAGACGGGAAACTCTGGCCATAACGTTGGGGTAGGGACAGTTGTATATATGTTTTCTTCTTGTGGATGAGTGACTGAGTGCAGGATGGCTAGAAACTTATATAGAACTTTCAAGCCACTGTGCACCGCGTGTGCCGTGTGAACAGCGTGTGTTTGCTGCAATCTTTATCCAGTTTCACAAATGAGGCCCTCTCTTCATAGGGAGTTAATCAAGTTTCTTCTAGAATCGTTACATGCAAACACTTCTCTCCTAGATCCAGAAATGGGCCTATCTACATTGTTTCACGTACCTTGGAGTTAATCATAATAGTTGAGTTCGTAAAAAGTAATTAAAATGATTGCATATAAAATTTTTTCTTTTTCATATTTTGTTCATTTACAAACTCGCACAATTCATTATTAAATTTTTTTTTTCTCAGTATTTTGGGGTAATCGATGTTAATTAGTAGGTATTTGAGTATGTATAGTTAGGCGGGACATGCTTTGAGTTTGGGAGGCCCTTTGTCGGTCACAATGTTTGCAGCAGTGTCCCACCACGTGATACTCAGTATTAACATATGAATACATGATTACGTATATATATTATCAATCGATTGTGATCTCTTTTATAAGAAAATAGTCCAAAGTGATGGAATATAGTCTTACTTTAATCACTCATCATTAGGATTCCTAAAAAATAGTAACATAAGCTGCCAACCCAACCAAGACCTTTGTACTATCGATGGCGCTAGTGGGCTGGCCGCCAGCACTTAAGGCTGAGCGGGCCGCTAGCATAAATATAGAGATTAATTTTTTCTATCATTTCTGTGTAAGTATTTTTTTAATATTCTTAATTATATAAAAAAAATAAAGAAAATATATAGCTTCACTAATAATCACTTTTTTAATTATTAATTAAATAAAAAATAAAAAAATTAAAATACATGAGTGGTAATATTGGGGGGCTCCACTAACATTTTCTTTGTACTATATATATATATATACACACACATATATATATACAACTTGGACATCCCCCCTAATTTTTGGGCTTCTACGTGTTGAATCTGGTTCATGTGTTTGTGATGACACAAATGATAGTATGTCACCCCAAATGTATAGTTCAAGTTGACCGCCCATCAATTTTATTTTTATTTTTATTTTATTACTTAATAGTTAAGAAAGTGACTATTAATGTATTGATATTTTTTTTATATTTTTTTAAAATATTTTAAAATGATAAAAGAAAATATAAATAAAAAAATTGAAAAGAATGAAAATATGATTTTAGCCCAACGGTAACTTGCAGCAGGCAGCTACAAGCGACAAAGTAGCACTGCTCCTGTGATAATTATATTTGATGATCTATAATTTGACTTGATCCATTAATTGGAATTTACTATATAGTATATTAAGCTCTTATACGGTCGTCGTACTGTATATTTAAGTATCATATCTTAATAAAATCTTTATGTTATCAAAATATGAAAATTTTTATAATTTTACATTTTTTACTTTATGTTAGAGCAGTTCCAATAAATTCTTCATCCCATCTTTTAAAATATATTACTAAAACTCTTTTTTTTATTATTTTACATAGTGACTTTTACAATATGTCATCCATCATCTTATCTATTTTTTTTCTATATCATTTAAATATTCTTTTTATAATATTTCTTAATTCATTTCAAATATTTCCTCTAACTACCATTAAATATGTAATATCTTCATATCTTTTAATATTTACAATATCTCTTTATATACAATATTATATAATTATGTCATATTTCAAGATTAATCCAAAATTATTGGATTGTATGCACAATGCCACTAGTTGCACTAACAGCTGAAGACTTTGCAGAATGTCATAAGCTCTCTGGAAGAGAGAAAACATAATGCCATAGGCTTTTCAGGAGAGAGAAAGTAGCGGTGAAATCTAAAGGAAAGAGAAAATAATTAAAAATGTTTTAGATGTGTGAATAGTAATCTCTACATCTAAAGGATTACTGTAGCAAAATATAAAATAAAGATGAAAATATAAAATCTATTGGAATGTACTTTTGACTAATTTTCTTTATATTTTACAAAAAACTCTGTTTTACAAGAACCATTCGAAGTGCTCTGTTACCGTCACCTGTCTATTGAGTTACACGTATGTTGTTGACCAACTGGGATCCGAGGCCAAAGACTTCACAATTGAAACTTTCATCAAGAAAACTATAGGAAAAGAGATATGAAACCATTGAAGAAGCAAGAAGAAACAAATGTGGAAGTTGTTCCCTAGCAGTCGAAGCAAAGCAATATGAACATTAACTGACCAACTTTGCGAGAAGTAAAAGTATAATAACTGTGAGTACATCATGAGCAAAGGAGGTGGTTGTCAAATAATTTTGTAATTTTGAGGTATTTTTTGTCGTATATAACTGTCAATTTATATAAAATAACTTGTCTGAAAAATGAACGAATTTAAAAAATAGAAAGAATATTAGGATAGTTTGAGGAGCTATATATGAATGGTAGATGAGTAATGTTAGATACAGTCATGTATTATAGTGTTGTATAGGCATCGCGTAATATTTTTAAAAAAGAGTGGGGTTTACTATTAAAAAAATTAATTTTTTATATAAATATCATATTTACTCACTTTTTTCAAAAGAAGTGTATGATACTTACAAATATTGAGACCGTAAATATAAGTTCTCTAATAATAAGGGAACCAAAAAAGTACACAAATTAAGGCTATAAGTGGTGATCATGACAACTATTTTGCATATGTTTAGGTGCATGGGTATCATGGACAAGATCCTTAACATAATGTTTTTTAACAACATTAATATATGCATTTGTGCTAAGGACAGCTGGTTGCTGATTCAAGGGCAGGATTGCTTCTAATCCTTCCAATTTTTTTTTTCTTAAATATTGCACACACACTATTACTATAAGAATAATGGAATATTATATAGTAAGTGGTGCTATTAATCCATCACCTTCTGTGCAACTTCCATTAATTAGAAGACCATTAGTATTAAAAAAATGATATTTATAGGTGGTGGTAATTATTAACTCATGATTATATCTAACGTATTAGTACATTACTATTATTATTATACAGCTCAATAATGATTAATTTTGAGACAAGTTAAGTAGTGTTGCTTGCTTGTTTTGTGATATAATTCACCATCAATTTGGAAGGTTATAAGCTTTTATATGAGATGAGATGAGATGAGTTGAAATAATAGTTAAAAGTTGAATAAAATATTGTTAAAATATATTTTTTTAATATTATTTTTATTTTAAGATATGAAAAAGTTGAATTATTTATTTTATTTTATGTGAAAATTTGAAAAAAAAATAATGATTAGATAAAATGAAATAGAATACAATGAAATTTTTTGTAAAAGTGAACGAGGTCTTATGTGTGCTTGCTTACGTGACTAGAGAAATTATATTATGAATGAGAGAGAAAAGATGTTTGCAATTTTAGGATATACAAGTTTCGTGTATTCTCTTAAAAAAAAAAGTAGATAAATTTGAAAGCCATATGAAAAAATTATTTTTTAATGGTTAATCTCACTTTTTTTCAAAAGTAGTGCGTAGAGTTTGTATACCTCTTAAGTCCTTAGGACTGCATCTAGGGAATTAATGAAGTACTTTTACTCTCAAAATATATTTTTTTTTTAAATTATGAGTTAATGTGAATGACACACCATCGTATTACTAAATGCAAAGAGCGCACATATACTTCATTATGGATTGCAGGATTAATGTTTCTTCCAAAAAATCCAATTCCATTGTCATGTGTAACCTTATGATTTTCTTGCCTATGAAATTGAAAGTAGGTTTGGGAACAGAAATGTTCCATTACATGATATTGCAAACGGAACATTTTTATTTTTTGGTTTGTTTCAGTTTTTAATGGCCAGAGGAGTTGAAACATTAATATGAACAAATAACTTTAAAACATAAATGCATGATCTGGAACTCAATTTGGGCCAATCAGGAGAGACTCCTAATCTAGAGAGAGATAAAACTGAGAATCTGACGCACGTTAAAAATGGACCCATGATCAATTCTTTCTCATATGGGTCTCATAAAAATGATCCAACCAAATTAATTAGTTTAGATCCTACGTTGAGATGAGATAATTTTAAATAAAAATTTAAAAAAAAGATATTATATTTTAATAATATTATTATTTTAAAATTTAAAAATATTGAATTGCTTACTATATTTTATATAAAAATTTAATAAATATGTAATGATGAGATAATATAAAATCGTTTTTGTATCCAAACTAATCTTCATGACTTCTTCAGACTCCTTCAATCTACAGAAAATTGCCATATAAATTGTCATCAAAACGTCACAATTACGCACATCAAAAGTCTACATTCGGCCTATGATTTAAACATGAGAAAAGTAGCACTGGTCCTGAAGATTCAAGATCAAAAGGTCGATTAAATTTCAAAAAAAAAAAAAAAGGATCAAAAGGTCGATTCCAATTCATTAAACAAAATATCCCCAGTACTGATCCTCAAGTACCCAAGATTCAAGCATCTCCAGAAAATTAAAAAAATAATATTTACTCCTAAAATATATAAGTATAGTATAGGACTCACATTAAAAAAAATTATTTTTTAACTGATAAACTTCATTTTTTTTTTAAAAAAAATGTGGAATATTATAAGATTGTATATAGTATTGAAAAATTCTATACATTATACTATCATCTCACTTAAGACATATATGCTGCCAAAAAAATAGGTAAAATAGGCTAGGCTAGATACGCTGGATATCAAGATGAGGCCGGATTAATATACCTAAATATTGTAGTACTTTACCTAAACAATAAACTTTGTCCTAAGTGCAATATCCCACCTATCAGCATCCTCACCAAACAATATTAATTTGTCATTGATCATTTCATTAACTTTTAGGTCATTTTTGTGTTTCATCATACGCAAAACCAAATTATTGGTCAAAAAACTGGTGGCTTATATATCTACTACGCGAGACCAATTGAAAATTTTAAAATAATAATTAAATATATAGTCAAAAGACATTAAAACATTATGAAACTGATGTGTTCATATGGTAATAGGGTCGATTATCCATATACACCTTTTATGCTACAGTACCAATTAAGTTGTTGGTAGGTAGCTAGGTCATGTATATGCATTTGTGAAATTACCGCTCGTTTTTTAAATTTTAAATTTATGAAAAGATGTAAATTTTATTATTTATTTTAGATTCCACGAAAAGTATTTAATTAAGAAAAATAATCTAACCACAAAAGAATTACATATAAGTAAACTCATAAACTGACATGACTTGATATGATAGTTGAGACTATAATGTTATTTTTATTGTAAACTGACATGTTACATTTTTGTAATCTATCTGTATCTGTAACATGTCTTTTTAACTAAATGTGTATAGAGTGTAAAGTCAGGATTCAAACTTAGAATATATTCTCTGATATTATTTGAAATCACCATTTATGAAACGAGTCAAATTTTATTATTTAATTTATATCCCAAAATACTTGTTACGTGAGGGTTTTCAACTTTGAATGTTGCCCAATTGCCCCGTTAAAAATTGTGGATTTCATGTGAAAAATAAAATAATGATGTTGCGGGACTCGCACTCCATTTAAAGTAGGTGTTTGGGAGGGGAGAGGGGACAAATTAAATTGACATGCATATTCCCCCACTATACCTACCTAACAAAAAAGAAAGTACCCCTCTTTAAAATTCCAAACCTGCCTTTGAAACATTCACTCATTAATTAAAAACTAACTAAGATTCCTTTTAATTC
This sequence comes from Carya cathayensis, assembly GCA_011037825.1. NCBI lineage: Eukaryota > Viridiplantae > Streptophyta > Magnoliopsida > Fagales > Juglandaceae > Carya > Carya cathayensis. Next base: position 577,854 of record QGSO01000283.1, on the reverse strand, counting down.
AGCTTTTTCCTACATTGGGGATTGATATATATATATATATATATAATCATGTTCTAATTATGACGGTATTCCTACTCACTTATTGCATCATTAATCATTCCTAATTAAATGGATATGGTTATCATTAATATTGCTATTTATTTATTTGTATTTTAGTAAATTCTCTAAGACCCATGGGTCGTTTCTAACGGTAAAACGTCAGGTCGTAAAAGTCATTTGCTTAGTCCGCACCACAACGGCATGAAGTTTGAGCAATAGTCGATCAGCTCAATAAATTAAGTGTGATGCTGTGCAAACCATTTTCTTTTTCCTAGAAATTAAAAAAACATAATGTAGGTGGATGGTTACACTGGGAACCGTCCAAAAAATAATTGGAGCTTCCCATATAAATTATTTGGCAAAATCATCTTGTTTTTATGAGCTATCACTCTCTCTCTATTTTTTTTCCTTCCAAAACATTGTTGTCAAAATTGTCACTCTCTCTCCTAATTTGACACACAAGTCATAATCTATTTTACTCATAAATGTTTTTAAATATATATATATATATATATAAAGAGAGAAATGATAATTACAGTCGTGATTGCAAAAGCGCTACATAATCACTTTGAAAAAGATAAATAAATAGGATACCCACATAAAAAAAAAAAATTAATTTTTAGTAATATATTCTACTTTTTCTTTTAGATGATTGCACGTCGCTTATACATTTCAAGTCGTTCATAGTATTACTCATATAAAGAAGTGTTACACTTATAAAAAAAAATTTATCAAAGTAAATTTATAAAATAATGTACTTTCCTATGGTTAAAAAAAATTTACAATAAAAATAAAATTATAATTTAATATATCGCATGAATGTATAAGTTTAATTTTATAAAATACCTTTACCACTAATTTATTTCTCTAAAAAAAATCATTTGAACGGTTCACTCTAATAATAATTTATGTGATATTGGATCAAAATTAAATGCTGACGAAAGCAGTGATGAAATGCTTGAGTCAGAGTGACAAAAAATGATGAAGTAGCTGTGTCAATGTGCGGTTGGGTGCACCACTTTCCACCATCCGAATCGTGGGCCCTCAAGTCCAAAATCTTAGGTCCCACGCTGCTATCATAAACCCGATGGTGGGCCACCCCCACTCTTTCTGCCTCCAGTCTCCTTCTCCTCCTTCCCTTTAGATTTCACGTGTTCTCACGCGCCAAGACAATTCCATTTAACTTCGTCGTTTTATTATTATTACTGTATATATTAATAAAAATTCAAAATCAATGAGAAGAAATAGCCAAAACCTATTCATTTTCTTGTCATGATCGAAATGCAACTTACATGATTTCCTATAAACGTGGGCTTTGTGTGGCCTTACAAAAGATCGAGATCTCGCCAATTTAATATTTATAAATTTTTACATAAATATTCCACATAAATGAAAAATATTATTTAAATCTGAATTAGTTTTATGAAAAATATAATAAAGAGATTTCCATGACATAAATATTATTTTGGATTTAATGTGATTTAAGGAAAATAAATAGAATATGCATTTGCTAAAAAGAAATGGATCGAAAATGATAATTACACGATTACCATAAATTCTAATTATTGTAATAGTCACAAAGAGATTTCACAAAAGTAACTCATAAACTTATTCGACTCAATATGGTAAGTGATCAGATTGTAAAGTAAACTTAAGGTATTACGTGAAATCACATTGATTTGTGAATTTATTTTTATGAAATTTTTTGTGACTGAAGTATTTTTCTTTCAAGAACTTTTAAGAGTTATTAATTATAATCAAGAAATTTTGGCCATTACTTTCAAAACAGAATGTTTGATCATCATTTTATGAGGATAAAGAGGGTCATTTAGATGGAAAATTTAAGGATTTATCAAAATATATGGACGTTTTATATTTCATGAATTTCCCAAGACATCAATATTTATTACATATATATATATTTATGAAAATGTGGGTGTGTTAATTTTCAATGCCAAGCCTTGGGAGAGTCTTGCACATGCGCAGGACAAGCGTGAGACTAGCTAGCTAGCCTCCAAAATAAACAACATTTGATTTCCTCCAAAGAAAGGGAACCACCCCCACATGGTATATAAAGGTGGGTAAGTGCCGGCTTGGGTTCTCCTAAAGTTGGTGGACTGGTGTGTGGCAAAACTACTAGGGTTCTAAAAGTAGTGATGGGTAGGCAACCTTGTTGTGACAAGCTTGGAGTGAAGAAAGGGCCATGGACGGTTGAAGAGGACAAGAAATTGGTCAATTTCATCCTCACCCACGGCCAATGTTGTTGGCGTGCCGTCCCCAAGCTTGCCGGCCTACGCCGCTGTGGCAAGAGCTGTCGCCTCCGCTGGACTAATTACCTCAGGCCCGACTTGAAACGAGGGCTGCTTACCGATGCTGAGGAGCAACTTGTTATTGATCTTCATGCTCGTCTTGGAAACAGGTGCTTAATATTCGATCTCTTTGTGATCAGTACTCTTTGTTAACTTTGCAAGAATTTACAGTTTTCTTCTGTCATCTGAATACTGTTTTTTTTTTTTTTTTGGCTGTTTTTAGGGGGTATCTAGTGCTTTAACTACTACTGGGTGTGTAAAAACACATGCATTCAAAGGAAACTGATCAAGACTGGGCATCTCCAGAAAAAATAATTGGTTTCAACTTTTTGAAATGTGACAGATGACAATGTAACCAAGTCAAAGATTATTACTTTACAATTCTTAAGAAGTGACCATAAGATAATATTCTAAATTTTACACTGTTCATTTACGTACACGTGAATGTAAAACTAGGTCAAATATACATGGTCGGAGATAAGATCAGTAGTACTAGCTAGGGTATCCAAAAGTATGATCCTATAGACATAAAGAAATTTGATTAAATTAGTAGTAGTAGTGGTTTGTGATAATTGATGTTTCTGGACATTAAAAAGTAGAATTAATGCCATCTTTTATTAAAAGTTCATGATGTTTTCTCTTTTCTTTTCCTTTTTTTTTCTCTTTGTTTTTTAGTGGTCTTTCTTGCTCTGATCTCCGCCTTAAAATACTGCTGTACTTTCATTTTCTGTAGGTGGTCGAAAATTGCTGCAAGATTGCCCGGAAGAACCGATAACGAGATCAAGAATCATTGGAACACCCACATCAAGAAGAAGCTTATTAAGATGGGTATTGATCCAATCACGCATGAATCTCTTCATAAGGAAGCTACCCCACAAGTCGATCAAGCCCTCTGTCACGCTAATGATCAAAGAGATATGGAAGTCAGTCATGCAGAATCACCAAAAGTGTATGGCTCAATCTCCTCCAGCACTGACAGTTCTAATGCCGCAACAGAGAACTCCTCGACAACCGATGAATCTCGGTCGTCGGACCCTGGTGATAGTGACCTATTGATGAGTACTCACATATGGTCGGAGACCTTTCTTGATGACTCGTTCTGGAATTTCTTAGGCACTAGAGAGAGCTGCAGTAAAGATATTGGATTGCCAACATCGGAGGACATTAACTCTGATCAGTGGTTATTGGACTACAAGGATTTTGGAGATGAGGATTTTGGGCTTGGCTTTTTCAGTGGCATGGACATGAATTCTCTAGACATGGGTGGTTGCCACTGACCAAGCTCAAAACAGCACAAAGGGGTACTTCATAATTGGACACTTTTTGGTCCTAATTCTTCCAATTTCCAATATCTTTTTAATACAATTTTAGAAACTTTTAGCAACAGCAAGTTGTGCAATTAGAAAGCTTACAAGAATTCTAGCTGCTCTCAGTCCCAACAAGGATATGGGTATATAGCCATCAAGTATGGGTTGGAAAAGTGTGCCTTTTTCCCAATATATATGGGGGTGATGCCCATCTATCAATCTTTTCTCCGTACACAAGGTTGGAGCCAATTCAGGGTTTCTAAATGCATAGGATAATGGAGATTGCTACCTATACCCCCTTTTTATCTTTTCAGATTTTAGACTTTGTAATATTGCTACCAAAAAGCTCACCCCACTCAAAAGAGATGTGTGGTTGAAGCTCAGGTGCATGACAGGACCCCTATGTAAATGGATGGTAGTCTGTAAACATGTGTAATGCAGTAAGATATTGCATCCAACTTCTATAATAATAATGATAATAATAAATTACTAGTTGATCCCAAGAATAGCTTATGCCCATCTCTTTTTTCCCCCTTCCGCAATGTCATGATGAAATATTACCTGTTTCTTGGCCTTCAAGATATCTTAATGAATATCAATCTAGCTAGATTACATCCTAGTGCAAGATATCTATTTGAAGCCATTTGTGGAGATAGCTTTGAAAAGAGAACATCCATCCATGATGGTGATGAATGAGGGTATCAGCTAGGTCACTCAACCATACTCATGGATGGTATCTAGTTGTTGGTGTGTGTTGGTTGCTTCCCTTGCTTGTCACTTGACTTTACACCTTACACCTAAGTTACTTGTTCTAAACATAGTGTTAATCGCACACCATTGAATTCATTATTTCAGTTCCAACTAAGAAATGATTGGATAAGACAAACAATCCCCTTCTAAATGATAGGGAGAGAACAAATCATTAGTCTCCAGGTTGGACCTTCTTAAACCAAATTGTCCTTAGTATGAGAAAAGATACTCCCACCGAGGATGTCGATAATTTTTTTTATTTTACTTAATAATTAATGAAGTGTTTTTTAATGATATTATAAATTTTTTTAAAAAAATATTTAAAATAAAGAACAAAAATTAAAAAAGAGCAATTGCTTGAGAGTCTTTCTCATGCTACACCCTCAGCTCTCCTTAGAATAGAGATCAAGTCTTATTTTAGAGCTCGGGATTGTATGATACACCTTTCTATATTTTTCATAGAATAAATCTATCCAACCTCCAGTTTTCTAACCTCACGCCACACTCCTGACGTGGCGAACCCGGTTCATTACCATGTTATGGTTTAGTGAACAACTCACTGAGCTGCTTCATTTTCACTTCTCCCTTAGACCTCTCACTCGACAGAGTACTTTCATTCTCCTTCTCCCTCAGACCTCTCATTTTTTCAACTCCTTTCTCTCACTAAAAGCTTCTGATATAACTATAACATCAGACTCTTCTCTCTCACCTCTTCTTTCTCACCCCGATGCCCTCACCCCCTTCAGTCTTGATGCAATAAATCTCCCTCTTCTCCCTCTCAAACCTGTAACTCGAACCAGAATTCTCATTGTTTCTCTTCTCTCTCACCCCTTCTCTCTCTCTCTCTCTCTCACCCCTTCTTTCCTTCTGCCCCAAGCCATTGGACTGATTCGTCCTCAAAGGTACTTTTTTTTCAATTCATTTTAAATGTCTACCTCTCAATTCTCATGACACATCCTCTTCATAATCCTTAATAATATATGAAAATGTTATCGTGAATAGTTCATGAACAAAACCCCTTATTAAGCACAATAGCACAATGGACCATTACAAAAAACAATAACCCATTGTACCTGAGCAAAAGTTTTGGTTTTTTCTCAGATTTTTTCACACAATGCTCATTAATCAGGTTTCGATCCCTCGTTTTTGACCTTCTTTGTAGCTATGCAATTGGTTGCTAGGAAAACGAAGGAAAATATATGAACGTAAATGTTTTTTCGGTCTGGGCAATAATTATGGTTGGGATATTTGTAATGGGTTTAACTTTGTCTTGTGCTGTCAATTTTTGTGTAGTGCATTTTTTCTAAGATTTCTAAATTAATTCTTCTAACCTCTGTTTGGAGGCTGAGAAACCTGAGGGAAAGGAATTGAAAAGGAGAATAATGGTTTTAATTATATGCTCTATATTGTTTTGATGAGTACAGATTAAAAGGGAAAAAAAAATTGAGATAAAATCAAAAAGCATGTTTTCAATTTCTTTTTTTATTTAAAAAAGCTACGAAGTCTAGAGTGCAGAGGTTGAGTAGACAGTAGTAATTGTATAGCATAACTCTTTTTCATATGACATGATTTGATATGCAAAACGTGTCATTTACACCCATCAACTTGTTTTTAAAATGAGTTTTAAAAAATATCCATGGACCATCATTACAACTATCTTATATATAATTTTATTATTTTCTAGGACACAAAAAGTTCCACATCGACTATTAAAAAATTAGAGGATTGTAAGAATAAGATAAACAAAAAATATTTAATAAATTAAAAAGAAATCATAAAAAACTTTAAAAACAAATCATGTTTTTTTATTGAGTTGAATTCTCTCACCTTAACTCGAGTGGCATGGATATAGAAAGACCAATAATTAATTTTATATTTGAGAAATGATTGGCGTTCATATGTAGTTTTATAAACTTAAATTTATAAATTGACATAACGATAGTAGACTATAAAACTCTTTTATTTTAAAATGGATTTAATATTTTACATTAAGGTACACTTAATTTATAATTTCATTTTATAGAGTCTCGATATACATCTAGGCATCTAGCATTTAGGTCTCGTTTAGTTATGCAGTTTAGATGAAATAAGATAAGATGTTTTGTTAAAAGTTGAATAAAAAATTGTTATAACATAATTTTTTAATATTAATTTTATTTTGAAATTTGAAAATGTTGAATTTTTTATTGTTTTTGTATGAAAATTTGAAAAAATTATAATAATTATATGAGATGAGATAAGAAAGCAAACCAGCCTTATTTTCCTTTTTAAAGATGTAAACTTCTTTAATTTAAAATATATTTAACATCTTGCCAACGCAACTTTATAAAGTATTATACTTAATATTTTTTTAATTAATTTTAAATTTTTTTAAAAATTAAAATATATGAAAATACTTTAGACTAGTTTTATCGTCAAAAAATATCAAATTAATACATTAGAGCACTTCCAATGATGTTTTATAATACAATTTTATTTAAAATATAAAGAAATTGTCTCAAATGTGTCCTACAATGGATTTTGTATTCCATCCTTTATTTTAAAGCACTCTCAATGGTTTATCTATTCTATTTTTTAAAATACATCACCAAAACTCACTTTTTCTATTTTATATACTGACTTTTACAATATACCATACATCAACTTATCTATTTTTTCTTCATATCATTTATATATTATACTTTTTATTCTTTTTTATTCATTTCAAATATTTTCTCTAACTATTGATGATATCCTCATATCTTTTGATATTTACAATATCTCCCCATATACAATGTCATATAATTATACTCTATTTTAAATTAATCTAAATTTATAAGCTAAACTAAAATATAAATTAATTCAAAAAATCTAAATAAGAGATTATACAATGAAAATATTCTCAAAGTATATTATGAGAATATCCATTCTTGATATTTGTAAAAAAATATTCTTAAGATATTATTCGGTATATTTCATGAATATCCATTTTTGATAATTGTGAAATAATGAAATAATATTCTTAAGATATTTTTCAGTATATTCCCTGAATATCCATTTTCGATAATTGTGAAAGAATATTCTTAGTATATTCTTTAGTATATTATGAGAATATACATTTTGTTTTCTCAAAAATTTTACTATAAATAACACCATTTATTCATAAAGTTTCACCAACATCTTCATTTCCATTTTTTTACACAATTCTTCTAGGTTTTATATCTCTATAGTTCTTATGTATCCCGTCTTTGAGGTATTTGACTCTTCGTCATCTAACGATGAGTTGGATTTAAATTTAGTTCTTGTTATGGCAGAAGAATGTTTGGGTAATGAAAAAGGATAGACATCGCGTCGTAATTCTATTTAGCGTCATATATTCATTCAAAGAAATTCGTTTGAAGGCCACCAATGCTTTGTGGATTATTTTGCTGAATCACCCATATATCCTCCGAATCTATTCCGTAGGAGGTTTTGAATGCAACGTCATCTTTTCTTGCTTATTCAAGCTGCAGTCGAAGCATACGAACCATACTTTGTCCAAAGAAGAGATGCTGCTAGAAGACTTGGGCTTTCCTCCCTTCAAAAAATAACAGCTGCGATGAGAATTTTGGCTTATGGAGTATCTAGTGATTTTGTAGATGAATACTTAATGATTGTAGAAAATACAGCAACAGAGTGTTTGAAGAAATTTGTTAAGGCTATCATTTAAATCTTCTCCAACGAGTACTTAAGATCACCAAACGACAACAATATTACTAGATTGCTCGCAGTTGAAGAAAGTTGTGGGTTTCTTGGGATGTTAGGGAGTATTGATTGCATTCATTGGAAATGGAAAAATTATCCAAGTGCATGGAAAGGAATGTATTGTGATCACATTCATGAACCAACGATAATTTTAGAAGCCGTAGCGTCATACGATCTTTGGATACGGCATGCATTTTTTGGATTACCAGGCTATCATAATGATATTAATATTCTAGAACATTCTTCTATTTTTAGAGAATTCACTGAAGTACATGCTCCAAAGGTCAATTACTCAATAAATGGAAATGACTACTCAATAGGATATTATCTTGCTGATGGTATATATCCTTTGTGGTCGATATTTGTCAAAACAATTCATGTTCCACATGGAAAAAAAATACATTTTGCTGTAGCTCAAAAATAGCAAGAAAAGATGTAGAACGAGCATTTGGAGTGCTTCAAGCTCGATTTGCAATTGTACACAGACCTACACAGTTTTATGATCGACAAACTCTTAAGGAGATTATGATGGTATGCATAATTTTACACAATATGATCATAGAAAATAAGCGGCATTCTTATCTCCGAGTAGAAGACTTCGTTTATGAACAAAACAATAAAATATCCCAAGAGCCAGTGTCCCATGAGCATACAAATAAATTTGTAAACTTCATTCAACCTCATCATCACATTCGAGATCGAGGCCTTCATTCTCAACTCCAATTGGATCTTATCGAACATTTATGGAAAATATATAGTCAATCTTAAGTACTTGTATTTTACATTTCAGTATGTTTAGCCTAATGTTAACATCTTGTTTTGTACTGGCAACGTAACCTTAACTTGGAAAAACTATATATGCATGCATGGCTATCTTATTTAATTTCTGTTTGACCCACTTACTGAAATTTCTGTCTGGCACATATGATAAAAATTAGACCACGACAACAATCAACCAAGTCAATCCACGGTGCCCATCTCAGTAACATCTTGATGTTAGCAACAAAAACTAAACCAATCACACAGCAAGTAATAAACTGACCCAAACTTAGTTCCTCAATTCCAATGAAAAGGAAACATCAAAACCAAATACCATAATTGTAACAAGTAGAAGAAATTCATGTACAAGCTAATTGGAGAGCTAGAGAGAGAGAGAGAGGAAAAACAAAGAATTTAAGTTAACAAACTGAACAAAAGAAGGATATTTTCATTCTTGGGATAAGTAAGAGTAAATTAAGAAGAAAAAAATATACAAAACCTCCCAGGTTAATATTAAGCTGAACAGGGCATGTTGGATCTCAATGGGTCTACAATAAACTGTATAGGGTTAATATCATGCTCATTCATTCACATAATTAAAGTTATATCATTCACAACAACACTTTAGTGTGCCACCATCATAACTTCCCTAACAAAGAACATTAACCTAATAAGACAGTTTAGTGTGCACTTCATGTGCTGTGTTCTATACAAAAAAAAAAAAATCAAAACTCTTCACTAGTTGACTCTTCACTAGTTGCATTTTAGCTTCAGGTTTTGTAAAGTCCTATACAAAAAACTATGAGAGGAGCCTTCCCAAATGTGGCTGGACATATGTTTCAGGTTTGTGCAGTGTTCTAGACAAAAGACTATCAAATGGGCATTTCCAAAAGTGACTGCAATGTTACATTTAAAAAAAAAAAAAATTCATTTGCAACCCATATCAAACTCAGTCATGGTTTTGTAGACCTTTGCTTCTCAAGTATTTCCAATTGGAGGTTACGGAAATACTCTTACTGCATTTGAGGCAAACTTGAGGTATCCATCCTTATAATTTCCTTATTTTCTCTTTGTTGATCCAAATCAAGCCTCTCTTTTGTAAGGCGGATAAGCTCTTTCCTATCTTCTTCATTCTCAGCATTTGTTCTCTTCTTCTCTTCTCTCATTTCAATCACCAAATTAGTCAGATTGGAAGATGTATTATCTTACCTTTTTCGCTTCTTTTCAGCCTTCTTTCCAATGGATCTCTCCAGATTCAAATCTATAGATGGGATGTCTTTATCTAGAATTGTAAACTCTGGCACATGAACATCTGACGTTACTGATCTTCTCTTAGTTTTCACACTGCCCTCAGCCATAGTCTGTTTCCATTTTGGATGGTGCCTTAGCATAGTCCAACAAGAAGGAAGTTGAATGTTGTGAACTGGTTACTTCAATAGAGCTCCTTGGCTTGCTCAATCTGAAAAATCAGTAAATGAGATGTGAAATATATCTAATACATTGTCATTTAAACGATGAAATTAAAGGATATTGTTTGTGCACCTTATCTTGCTCAGTAGCCCCACTTGGAGACCTTCCTTCGATTTGAGCTAAGGCCCCACAAAATTTATTTGTAGCATGTTGGATGGTTGACCATCTATTTGTGAGAGAGCTCGAAATACATTCAAAAGATGTGGATTTTTTGTTGTTCTCATAATATTCATGTACTCTAGCCCAAAATGAATGTTTAGATTGATCAACCCCATTGATCGGATCCAAACTAGTATTAAGCCAAGCTGACGCTAGTAAGTTGTCCTCTTCTAGACTAAAATTTCATTGTCTTGATTTTGTTTTTCTAGCAGTTGCTTGTTTTGGGTTGGGACGAGTAACTTGGGATTCTAAGTCGTTCAAAGATGTGAGGAGGTCGTCATTGTAGCTTTCTTCTCCCTCCTGTAAGAGGGTGGTGAATGAATGAAATCTGTGAAGTTGTGAATCCATTCTTAAAGAAAAAAAAAATGGGATCATGAAATTCAATCAAACTTGATTAAAAAGTTTGTAAAATTCTAGATTTTGACAAGTATCACTTGTTTTGATAAAACTTAGGCTTTAGTTTAGGCGTTGTAGCTTCTATGTTAGTAAATGGCATCACTAAAATATATAATATGAACCAACAAATAATAAGAGAGTATGCAATTGTACTGTTAAGCATGAATATGTGTTATTTAATTTCAATAAATTTCACCAAGCCAACCATTTTTGTTAAGACAAACAAAGCAATATATAGGAAAAGACATCAACCATTTCTAGGAAATATATTTACCAGGGGATAGGTAATACAATGCAAGAGATGAACATCATGCTGTTTAAAGCTAGTATTTTCTAGAATTTTCATTGATGTATGCTTCTAACAATGAATGACCAACTAGTTAATTGGGCACTCATCTTTTTATTTTATGAAGCAACTTAAAAAAATGACTAATAGGCAAGCATTGCTAGATGAAGAACATAAAAGGGGATAGAAAAATGAAAATAAAATACTAACTCAACCAAATGACAGAATCCTGACAATAAAAAGAGATAGATAAACTCTAATAAAAGTAAGCACAAGTATGACGAATGTTGCAATCTAAAGCCTTCACTAGGAGACCACCCTTCATTGAAAAATTAATCACTGTCAACTGCACAAATCCATAGAACCACCGATACAAAAACACCAATGAATAAAAACTCCCAATTCCACTTGAGTATAAATCAGCTGACTACATCACATATTCTCCACAATCCACGGGAGCCCACAAAATACAATACTACCAAAATAAAAAAAATCTCCTAAGAATGGATGGTAATCAGAGCAACAACAATTAAATTAAATTAGAGTAGCAACAATTAAATTATGAACCATAGCAAACCTCCACAGAATATCTGGTTTTTTTTTTCTTCCGTGACTTAGGGATCATCACTACCAGAACTTACACACCAGGTCTAGGTTATATATATGTTTGGAGTTTCTTCTAAACATTGTCAACACTTTTTAAGGTTCATAGGCCGGCATTATGAGGTACTTCTACCCATTCTAAAATAGGTGATCTATTTATCTAATCCTAAAAGTTAATAACTTAATTGTGACCCACCACTAATCTGCCTCTGTTTGCTTTCAAACGTCTAAAGAGAGTGAATATGATGTAGTTTTAGTTGTGCCTAAAAACATTAGTTTTAATTGACTTGATTGACTCATTTTTTGCCTTGCTAATTGAGAATGACGAGTCTCTTTTCAAGAGCTGGGCTGGGCAAACTCAAAGGCTAGCTAAATTAGCCAATATGTTCCAAACATACCCATATCTTATCTCTTGTAACTTGGGATTCTAATTCATTCAAAGATGTGAGAATATAGTTATTGTACACATTCAAAGATTCACTCAGAAATTAAATGAAGCCAAATAAAACACCAAGTTTCAGAAATACACATCCAAAAGAATAAGAATATGTAGAGACCCTTCAATGGATGGCACTTTTAGTGCTCTTCCAATATACAAATGGTCAGCATTTACAGCATATAAATAAGTACCAGTACCAAGTAGAAGAAAGCGAGAAAAATTCATATTGTGGACAAGGCTCTAGTGGATGGGAAAAAAAAAAACAATGGGTCTTGTACATCACAAAAGTTAGGAGCATGCAAAAGAGGGGAGGTACAATGCCACACATTGAAATTGCATTTCGGCACACAAATACAAGAAATGGACGTGAGTTTAACATAATGCAATCAGACCCAACAGTTCTTGCGAGATTAAAGAGGTAGAAGCTACTGTCCCTCCTAGAATTTAACTAAAAAACCCTAAATATGTGACCATCCCCACATTTGAAGAAGAAAAAACTCCAAAAAATACCAACACACTCAAAAATCCAAGATTTCATCTACTAAAAACTATCACATAACTTATTCGAAGGAGAATAGAGAGATTGAGAGAGAGAGGTTGAACCATACCCAAAACCAACTCAGAATAGGAGTTGTGACGGTGATAGATAGAAGGCAAGCAGAAGGCGATTGTGAGGAAGACGAGCGGAATAACCTCTGAGGAAGGGAAGCCGCGCGAAATAAATTGAAGGGGCTGAAATGAAATAAAGTAAAATCACAATATGGGAGGAAACATAAAGCAGATGAGACAGAAATGAGTAAAATATTATTCACAATCCACAACAGTTACCGTTGGATGTAGTGGCATCATTGTAGCGAAGTGGAAATTAAAGATGAAATAAAGCATCCGTTGGATGCCAGTTTTCCACGATTTTCTTTAAATTATACAGTTATAAGTATTTTACACAATCGGATGGGAGTACTCTTACATTTTGTTATAGGAACTCACTAAATGTGAAGGGAATTATTCATCATTGTAAACGTTTTGAATTAATTTCTCTCTCTCGTGCTATTAATTTTTCATTAGAGGAAAAATATTAAAAAGTATAATATTTAAATGATATAAAAAGAAAAATAAATTGATATATAATATATTTTAAAAATTAATATATAAAAAAAATGTAAATGATACATTTAAAAAAATAGAATAAATAATATTGAGCTACATTGTTAGTGTTAGAACTTTCTTTCAAATTCTGATCCATTCAAAACCCTTCAAAAGACCGTAGGATAAGGCTACTGTGCAGCCTGACGTTTACTGCTGAGCGCCTTTTAAATATATTTAAATATTTTTAAAAAATAAAATAAATATTAATACATTTAAAAACACTTCTCTAATTATTAAATTTAAAAAAAAAATCCCGAGCGGTACACTTCAGCGGTACCGGCCGGGCGGCACACAAGCTTTGTCCAAAACTCATAAACTGTCTAGGAGTTGGCAGTTACACAGCCCTAGACTACTCCAGCCACCGCCGGACGCGGTATCTCGGTAGCCACCGACCCAACCCAACCAGACCATGTGGCCCCTCATCTGCAGGACCGCCCGGACTCTCCGTCCCAAACATTTTCTCGGATCCCGCAACTCGAATCCTCCCTGTACCAGACATTACCGCACCTCCGTCGTCGCTCCGCAAACCGGAACCTCCATGGGCCTCTACGGCTTCGACCACTTGAAGTCCCCCAAAGGTTTTCAACGTTTCGTTGACGATGCCATTGAAAGGTTGAAGCATGACTTGGGAAAAAAATGAATTAAAATGTAAAATTTTATTTATTTTAGTTTGATTTTAAATTTGTTCTTCTCGTATTTGTTAGGTCTGGGGAACTCGTTGCATACATATCAAGCATGCCTTCATCTGCCGAAATCATCCGAGCCATGGATGAAATTTCCGATACGGTAGGTTCATCAGTGTATGCGTGCTTGTTTCGTATCTACTAATGCACATTTATACTGTAAAATCTGTATGTGTATGTTCATATTCATTTTTGTACGTTTATTGTTATAAGAGAATCAAAGCGCTATAATTATTGTTGGTGACTGATTTCATAGGTTTGTTCGGTGGTTGATTCGGCGGAACTTTGTAGAAATACTCATCCAGACAGGTTGATCAAACGTAAATTACGACAGCAGTCATGATAATGTTTTTTTGTTCTTTTTGTAAAATTTGTTTGTTCTAATGTGGATGCGTTGTGATGGTTTTGGAAAATCAGGGAGTTCACCGAGGAGGCTATCAAGGCAGCGATGAGAATCAATGAGTATCTACATGTGAGGTGACTGGGGATCCAGTTTTTTCCCCTTTCCACTCCAATTGTCTTAATTGGCCCTCAACCAGCTTATTTTATACATTGTATTCATTCTTGTGGACCTTTATATCGTTAGTATTGTCTCTGCATGTGCATGGTTTCCTTATGATGACAAAGTGTTTAAAATGGCCCATCCATAAGGATTAAGAAGTGGATTTTTAAGACGCAAATGTTTACTATGGCAAAGAGTGATAGCTTGGGACATTATATGGTGGGAGTAGTGGATGCCGTTGGTAATAATAAGATGCCTTGCCATGTTGGTTAATAATGATTTTCTTTTGAGGGGATAAAATTTTCAGATTGGAATTAGTTGCGATTGAATAGATGCACAACTATTAGTTGGAGAAGCATACATCGTCGAGCAATAGTCCATAAATGTTGCAGTAGGCTGTGAGAAACCTTGTGTGAACATTTTTGGGCAAAGCTGTATTTATCTTATGTACGATCAAAGCATTTTTTTTTTCGATTGAAGAATTCAGGCCCAGTTCAGGAAGTGGAGAATATACAAGTTGCAGTTCAGCATTATGCTATACTACATTTGGCTACATGAACGAATTTTTTGGGCAGTAAACTTAAGTGTGGAGATCCATGCAAGAATGTTGCGCACACTTCATTTGTCTAATGTAGGAGCCAGACCCCTCCTTGCAGCAAGATTCCATATGGTCCGAGGTCACGAAGGGAAACCCTTTATGTTCTGCTGTTGCGAGACACCTTAAAGCTATATGCCCTTTCATTACAATCCAACTCAAGTTTACCCATAAGAACCCCAAGGGTTTGGCCCAAGTGGTGAAGGCCTTGGTCTTGGGGTATCACTCCATTCAAGGTCTAAAGCTCAACACCTCATGGGTGCAAACAATCTTTTGGGGTTACACCCCCTGGTGAAAAACCAGCGATTTAACCAGTTCCGTGTAGAGAAACTTCCGAGACCAGGGTTTACTCTGTAAGGGTGGGTCCAAAGGGCCCTGCCTTGGAGAGGTTCCCTGACATCAAAAGAAAAAAAGAAAAAGTTTACCCATAAGCACAATAGATCTATTTGCTAACTGGAGAGGGTTAAGCCCACCACTCATAGCAATGTGAAAGATGGTTCCTATTTGTCTAGTGTAGTGTTTTTGGAGGGAAAGGGATGATATAAATTTTTAGGATTGAGAGAGGATATCGGAGGGGCTTCGAATTTTCTTTCTCAATACTTTGTTCCTTTGGGAAGCCACTACAGATTTTAATGAAATTTCCATTATTTTCTTGTGTCTTTTGTTTTAGTGTTACCATTGCATGTGTTGTGTATCTGGGCTATGCCTATTGCATTTTGTAATTGAATTTTAAATTGCTTATAAAAAAATACCTACACCCTACCAAAGTTGGATTCTAGGCCGCCCTGTCTATACCAATGTAATTGACCTTCTTGCATCAGTTAGGTATTAGTCTCTTGGATATCCTACTATATGATTTCATGTTAAGTATTGTGATTTTCATATGAGATCATAAACAGTTTGGTTTGTTACCAACTACTTTACATGAATTCATTTCCAAAATACTTGTTACTGGGCTGAATTTTGTTGGGCAAGTAATAAACATTTTTATTGGAAAAGGCCTAGTTCACATGATAAGAATTGGCCAAGAGTCTATGAAGATTCATTCAACCTTGGTAGAGCTATGATTAGGAATGTTGTCAATGTTGTAGGTCTTACGCTTGCCAGTCATGATTTATTGCCGGTGACACTTGGTGTATTTTTCTTGCTGGATGCAGTATCTCAATACCAATCATGTTCTTTATGATGCGGTCAGAAAAGCTGAGCAAGAGGATCATCTGATCACAGAAGAAGCTCAAAGGGCAGCCCATTACCTACGTGTTGACTTTGAGAGGGGTGGAATCCATCTCTCTGCTGGTATGTGTGCATGTTCTGTTTTTATTTTTTATTTTACTTCCACTCATCAGAGGTTCTCTGCTTCAGAAAATTAATTTTTTTAGTATTGCTTTGCAGATAAATTAGATCGAGTGAATCAACTAAATATAGAGATTTCTCAGCTGTGCAGGGAGTAAGTATGATATTGTAATCAATCTTCACATTGATTTCCAATGTATCTAGTGATTTTATGACCAACATTGAGAGAAGTCATTATTTATCCAAGTAATTAAATATAATCATTGACCATGTTCCATCTTGTATGCATTTGGTTTTGGTCAGGTTCAATGAAAATATTATCATTGACCCTGGTTCTGTGGATATATTTCCTTCATCACGCATCCCCAGAAGTTTGCACCATCTTGTTAAGCCCATTTACCGTTCCTCATCTATTATACCAAAGAAGTTGCAGCCAAGGGATAACCTGAAAGAGAAGGGATTTCAGATAACAACAGACCCACATACTTTATCTTCTGTTCTACAACGGGCACCAGACAATGAGGTATCTTTCATCTTAGTTTTTAAAATATGTGGTACCTATGTTTTCTGATTCTTGACATGAGGACTCTGCATAACTTTGGATGACACTAGCTAGAAGTGGGTCTATGACTGCTAATTTGGCAAGTCACTTAATGCTCTTGATGCCTTATCGGTTTCTTACATAATTTCACTGTGAAAGAATTAGTACCCTTCTGCAAGAATTGAGCTTTGTGCATTAGCAGCCCCTTTCTAATTGTTAACAATGTTAATTTGTTTTCCTTGCATTTTTTTCCAGGTTAGGAAAATGGCCTATGTCCAAGGCAACTCTGTCCCAAAAGCAAACCTTGGAATTCTTGACAAGCTTATATCTGCTCGCCATGAGCTCGCTCAGGTTCTTTGCCTTATTTGCAGCTCTGGAAATTAGATAATACCGCGTGCAACCTGATTATTTCTGATTGGTTTAATTTGATAACTCATAATGCCTGTGAACGACCTGTATTTTGAATTTTTGGTGAGCTTGAAATTGAGACATTACATTTGCCACTGAGGAAAATTTTCTTTATTGCTTCCTGGTGGTTCCTTAATAATCTTCTTCCAGGGTTGAATTATAGATCAGTTGGTGAGAAATTGTTTTTTTGTCAATCCCAAGATGGAACTAAAACCTTGCTAAATTTTGATGCCTTAGTTCGCTATGCTAGTTTTCTTTTCTATGTGGTTCTTAGAGGTCAAGTTATATATAGCATTGTGAAGCATGTGCATGCCTTGGGGCTTAATGAAATATTTAATGGTACATAATTTGTCCCCTCGATACAAATTCAACACGGCAAGTTCATATCACCCAAAAAAAAAAAAGGATCAACAAAATGTGGCACTGGTACTACATTGTCAGAAATATGCAGAAATAAGATTTCAAGTGTTTATTAAGTTATGATTTAATTTAAGAAAATGTAAGATGTGGAAACCAGTAAGTTCACAATATGACTAATTTCACAAAGAGATGGCAAGTTTCTAAAGTTTACACTTTCTAGGGCTTAGTGTTGCAAGCAAATATACTGGGAAAAATATGAACAAATTGGAAGTGTCATTGATTAATGTCATAAGCCCTTTCTCTTTCATATTATGGTGAATGCAGATAATGGGGTGTAGATCTTATGCCGAGTTTGCTGTGAAGCCTAACATGGCTTCCTCGCCAGCAGTTGTGATGTCCTTTTTGCATGAGATGAGCGAGATGGTCCGGCCGAGGGCTGATGAGGTATGGAATCCTTTTAGACATTCTGAGGTATGGAAGTGTTGCCACTCATAGTGGTAGATTATGTTGCTGTTTATTGCTCTTAATTGATGTTATTTTCACATTAGGAGTTTAAGAAAATTAGGGCCTTCAAAGGGGAAAAATGTGGTAATACATTTGGAGATTTAGAGCCATGGGATGAGGCATACTATACATCATGGATGAAGTCTTCCACCTATACCTTGGACTCTTCAGTAAGTCTCAAACTCCTTTTTGTTTTGCATGAAATTTATGTATTTATTTGGATCAGTAGTTTATTCATGAAATTTATAATGGGCAGGGTTCTTTCTTATTGCTTTTACAGGGCAGTGAGCTTACGCATTTTTTATAGGTTAATCCATCCTATAGAAAATCAAGTCCTCCAAGCCTTATTGTGAAGAAGTTATTCATAAAAAAAATGCCCATCCATAATGTTCAAGTTCTACTTTCGTGATTCTTTGATTGCAGGTTGTGGCATCTTATTTTCCTTTGCTGCAATGTATTGAGGGTTTGAAAGTGCTGGTGGAGTCATTGTTTGGTGCAACATTTCGTAGCATTCCACTGGCTCCCGGTGAATCATGGCATGAAGATGTGCTTAAATTTTCACTTTATCATCCAGAAGAGGTATCCATAGGAATGTAAATTCTTGGTGATATGTTGAAAAACTCTTGAATTAGATTAGGCTGTGAGAATTTAAAATCACGGTTTTAAATAAAAGTTGCTGGAATAATTCATATGATATTGGTTTAATCGTAGATAATGTATTTAAGCTTCGAGGATTTTTCTCCAACCAAATAACTTGGTTTTTGAACCTAACATTATTCCCTACACTTGATTATTTCAAATTCACATTTATTTTTTTGATAATTAAACAAAGTATATTAATTAAAGAATAGACAAAGCCATGTTCACATATTAACAAACCCTAAATTCATCCATGAGTTTATCAATAGACAAAAATTGTAGTTTCCTTTCTTTGTGTAATCCTTTTTTTTTTTTTTAGTTTTTTTTATGACGGGGGAGCCTCCCCACAGCAAAGCCCTTAGGACTCACCCATGGAACCTAAACCCCTGGTGAGACTAGCCCAGCAACCCACTACTATGGCCTCCTACTTAAATCGCAATTTAATCCCAAGGGTAATCGAACCTGTGACATGCACACAAGTTTGCCCTTACCACTTGGGCTACCCATGAGTGGGTTAAAAACTAAGATCCTAATCATTCTCTTTAGATAGTTTCGTGTAAATGATAATTTGAGACTATTTTGAAATATACAAAATAATGTCTATATATCAAGAACCTCTTTAATAGAATACAAATAAAATCAAGATTTTATGAGCTTTACGGAATTTTTTAATAATTCCCAGATCACTTCTCATCAATTTTACAGCCTTATCTTCCTCTTTGTTTTCCGTTTCCTTTTTATAACTTTTAAGTTGTTAAAAGAAAAAGAATGAGCAAATAAATGTAGGAAAGCAAAAATAAGGAATTATTGTAGTTTTTTCTCTATCCCTGACATTTTATGAGTAAAATATATGTGAGGTTGAACTTTTGACATTTTTGACTGATAAAAAAAACCTTTTGACATTTTTGTGGTGATTGAGTTCAGTTTGAGATTTGGGAGGTTGTGCCAGGGTGGGAGAGTCCGAGTCCAATTGGTTCATTCAATTTTTAAGGACTCCTGCTAAACTTGAAAAGCAATGTAGTGCTGCTCAGGCCCCAAGGGTGTTGGTGGCAAACATTATTGAGGAGGAAGTGAAGAAGAGGAGTAACTATTACAGTCACAAATGTGGTTTCTTTAGCAATTGTATTTGAGAGTGATGATGACTAAAATCTTGGCCTTTGAAGAAACTAAGGTCAACTATGAACTTAATCTTAAAACAATCAAAATAATATAAGAACCTTTCCAATTTACCGGTATGGTGTCTAGAACAGGATTCCTACAAGATTAATGTAGAAGGATACTATAAATTTAACACAGCCATAGTGTGCCATGGCAGTTCTGTGATAATTAAGACCATAAACTTGAAACAGTAATACTTGACTTCTAACTTGTTTGCATGACTAAGAAGCACTCACTTGGATGCCATACGTTTTTACTTCATTATAAGACTCATGGCCTTGAACTTTATTTTCTTTGCTAATGGATGCTGTTATTTTTCCCATCAGTTCTGTCTAGTGTGTTGATGTTGGATACTTTAATTTGGCTTTGGGATTTTAAGAGTAGATAATAGCTACTTTCTTTGGTAATGCATGGCGTTGCATCAGTCATAATAACTATTTACTGGCCTTAATGCAAACTTCACAAGTCATTGCTTCTTGTTCTTCTCTCTTTTTCTGCACAGTTGCCAATATATTATATGCAGTCCTCACTCTTGTGCATGTCCAAAAATGTTTGCCTATTCCTCCACACATTTCATTCTTTAATTCTGCCACTCCACTTATGTTTCAGGGTGACTTGGGGCATCTGTACCTTGATTTATACTCAAGGAAGGGAAAATATCCAGGTTGTGCTCATTTTGCAATTAAAGGGGGCCGCAGGATTTCTGAATCAGAGTACCAACTTCCTGTATGTAAAAGTATATTTTTCCTCTAGTCAAGTTTTGTTATGTGTTATGTTGTTCTCTTCATCGCACAATGCATACTTAATCCTTATTTTTCCTTGCACTTTCGCAGATGACATTGGTAATTATTGACATTACATACTTATCGAAAAATAAATATTGAAGTTGCATCAATTTTCATAACGCATCTAGTAATTCTTGATGGATGTTTGTGTAATCCTAGTTATTTAGGTTTATGAGTTCTCTCTAAGGCTCCATTGGGAAGGAACCCCAAAAGAGTGGAGGGATGTAATATTAAAATTATGGATTCGAAGGCAAGGTTGCTGTTTTTCTTTTCATCACATTCATATTCAGTTGAAGTGAAGAAAATTTTCACTTTATACCCTTACATATTAGGGAAGGTTAAGCTAGTTAAAATGCGACGCCCTCATTGCTTTCCTCCTCTTTTTTATTGCCTTTTGCATCTATCTTCCGGTACGAAAAGAAGGAAAATTTGAAAATCAACTTAACAGCTTACCACTTGATCTCTTTTTATCCTCTCCAACAAAGTGAAATGTCTATCTAATCTGTCTTCTCTTCAGTGTACCACAATTTGATGATTTTCTACGTTCTTGGATGGTAAAGTGTGTAAGATAACGTACCAAATTACCATTGGTTGATTTGGGTATGGTATATATGGTTGACAATTGCTGAACATATAAAATAGAGGTGTGACAACAAGGACATCCCAAGCTCTCTTTCTAAATTTCTAGTTTTATCGATATCTTCAATTTTGAATCAGTTACTAACTTACCTTGTACAGGAAAACATTTTTGTTTGACATGATTTGGGATTCATAATTTCTTTTTGATGTATAAAGATGAATGATCTTTTGTTAAACTTTTAGTTATCTCAATTAGCTTTACCAATAAAAAAAAGTTATCACAATTTGCTTTGGTTTTTCTGACACTGCAGGTTGTAGCACTTGTTTGCAATTTTTCTGGTTCATGTAATCCATCGACCGTGAGGCTTAACCACTGGGAAGTAGAAACCCTTTTTCATGAGTTTGGACATGCTCTTCATTCATTGCTTTCAAGAACGGTATTCTATTTTCATCTCTTTTACAAGTGGCATTCTAGCATTACCTTAATACAAACAATTATTACCTTATTGTAATTAATTTGATAATTGATCTTGCAAAAAAATTGATCTTTTGTTTTCCTTATAAAAATAAAAAATAAAAAAAACCTATCGATTGATCTTTGTTTTCCTTGTAATTAATTAACATCTCTTTTTTTTTCCCTATCAAAAAAAAAAAAAAATATTATTATTATATCTTTGTTTTCCTTATTGTAATTAATTTGTCAATTGATCTTGCAGGATTACCAACATTTTTCAGGTACCAGGGTGGTTCTTGATTTAGCTGAAACACCTTCAAACCTCTTTGAGTGAGTAGATTGTTGAAATTGCCTGGTTATATAATCCTATGATTGCTGTTTAATGTTTATTTTACCTTGTGAAGATTAATGTACAAATACATGCAGTGTATCTGAATAGTTTGAGCGGGGCTACTTGTTACCATGTTGTAGTGTGATTTTCCTTGTTTTGAACTGTAGATTACTATAAGTTAGTTATGTCCCGTCCTTTCTTTACAAATGGAGAGTATTTCACCGTGGGGAAAATGTGTTGAGCTGTCTGCATTAAAGAATTTTAAATTCAACTTTCAGGTTTCAAAGTCAAAGCTTCTAATTATGTTTGACTATGAATATGTTTGCACTGATATATGAAGAAAAGAATTGAAACATATAAATGGCTTGTCTGAAAACATAAGTCTGCTTGTGAAAAGTATTGAAAGTGAGAAGGCCTTGTGAATACCTTGTCTGATTATCCTCATCACAAATTTTTGCTTTGATGGTAGTGGTTCTCATATTCTGGTGATTTTCAAGGTATTTTGCATGGGACTATCGAGTCTTGAGGACATTTGCTAGACATTATATAACTGGTGAAATAATTCCTGAGAAGTTGGTGGAGTCAATGCAGGGTGCCAGAAAGATGTTTGCTGCGACTGATTTGCAACGTCAGGTTTACACATGTCCAAGGCTATTAATCAGCAAACCTTCAAGATAAAGCGTCTTCGAAAAATGAAGCATTGAATGATCTTTGATTGTTTTTTCACTTTTGTCAGATCTTTTACGGCTTAATTGACCAAACGCTCTTTGGGGAGCAGCCAGCCTCACCAACAGATACAAGCTCTATTGTTGCCAATTTGAAAAGACAACATACTAGTTGGAAGCATGTGGAGGGCACACATTGGCAGACCCGATTCAATCACCTCCTGAATTATGGTGCAGGTATGTCTGAAATCACACAAACTTCTAGAAATGCTCTGAAAGTTGAAAATTTGAATATACATTGGCTCTCACGTAGTATTTCTGAGTACATTACTTGGCTTCTAACTTAGCTGTGCTTCTCTTCCTTTGTGGAGTTAATTATTTGATTGGTTGGTGAAGCAATTATTGGTATATTGAAAATCTCCCGAAGTTATTATTTTTTGTCAGAAAACAATGGGTACTACCCTATGTTAGTCCTTGGAACTGGTTAAGGCTTTATAAGTACTTATGGAACTTTGGGTAAGAGATATTCTGATTGACGAAGATTGGATAATGCTCTATTTCTGATGTTCCAGGGGCAATTATAACATGTATAACTTGTCCATTTCTGGGTACAAATGCATGCATAAAGAAGTTTCCACTTGCTGTTACAAGCAATGCCTTATATTAATTGATATGTAACATTTCTATTTCTGTAAATGGTACATATATGTGGTCAATTTCTAGTGTCTGGAGTGTGGTGCTTTTCAATCTTCCAGTCCAGTGATGTAAATGATTAATTAATTTTTACTTTCCCTCAGTTTTATCATCATCGTTGAAAAAAGAAAAAATTACTGCTGCTACATGTGCTTAAATTCTGGAATGTACTGTACTGTACAATAACTTCTCATCCAGAACTTAGTTTTAGATTTTCTTCCTTCCACTCTGGAAAAGATTGATTTTTCACTTTATTTTGTTCAGGTTATTACAGCTACTTGTATGCCAAATGTTTTGCTGCAACCATTTGGCAGAAGCTGTGCCAGGAGGATCCATTATCTTTAACCACCGGAAATGCCCTAAGAACAAGACTTTTTCTGCATGGGGGAGCCAGAGAACCAGCTAGTTTGTTGAATGGTCTTGTAGGAGATGGCATTTTAAGATATCGCGATGGAGGAATTGTTCCGGACATAACAAGTCTTCGTGATGAGATGAGATTGAGTGAAGAAGGTGTTTAAGAGTAGCTCCTCATCACCAGGGGATGTGAAATTAAATGGAGAAAATAGGGCGTGATCAGGTCGGGTCGGAGAAGATTGGAGGGTGGAAACAAAGGTTACCACGGAAGGTGAGACAGCTTATGTACCGGACTAATAACTGTCATGCAAGGATGCCTTGGGAAAGTTAGTTTGTGATGGCATCCCTGCTACACGACTTGAGAGGAACTCAAAAAATTTTGTTAGCAAGTTTTTGTTGTATGCTTGGACATATTTGTCAGCATACAATAAATTGCACCTTTTGACCACCTCACCATTTTCAAGAATTTTTCCAACTCGCTCAATTTACTCGTATTTTTCCATTATTACGAGATGCATGATCTTAAATTTGTCATTTTTCGTTTTACTACTATTATTATATATTATTTGAATTCTTTGTAGTCTGAAGATGAATTCACTTATCGAAAAATTTGACTCATCTTCTTCACTTATCACACCACACTTTTTTTTACCACACTTTTTTCTTCCTTACCAAATGTGTGGTGTATAAATAATGAGTAGAATAATTCAATTAGCTTAAGAAAAATAAAACAAAAAATAAAATAAAAATAAGTAATTTGTAAAAATGATAGGTAGCAAAGCTCTTCACTTATCAGTTTGTCATGCAACCTAGTTATCTGTACACATATCCCTCCCCCCCGACCCTCTCCCTCCTATTCCAAGATGCCATCCATGTAAAAGATGGACAGATCATTCTGATGATGCTACTGTATTATTTGACTTTTGAAATTAAAATAATCCGTTTCAGATTCGTATCCATATTCAAAACTGGGCATCAGTCACCAAGAAGATGACTAAAGGCATAAGCATTGATCCTTCACCCCAAAATGTATCGGGCACCCAGAATCAACCTTCTGAGATCCTTCCCACTGACTGATCAATCAAAGTTCTCAAAATAGCCTGTTTATTGCTAATGACAAGCCCAGTTTAAAAATGCATGTGCCAAAATTCAATGACAAGAATCGCTTAGTTCTCGAGTTTCCCATACATGTCACAGCCTGCCAAGTTATCACACCATTTGGAAGATGAACTCTCTAGAGTTATCATACCACTCTGGGATCCCTCTGTAAAAGGAGAAAAGGAGCATCATTCAGCATCCACTACGCTCACTGCTCTTTACTCTGCTCTTGGTCCGCATCATATTCATCGTCGTCGTCGTCGTCATCCTCATCAATGTCCTCATCATCATATAGGCTGCTCCGAGAAAATTTACTGAGCTCACGTTTCCCATCATCCTCACTTAGAAGTTCCAGCCCATATTTTGTGTCTCGGTGTTTAACCAAAAGCCAACGCAGCAATCTGTCCTCCTTGTTAAGGTAATGCAGCTCTTTATTGATGTTGGGTGTAGCCATCATTGTCATCTGCATCAGTCGACCCTGTAGGAGGTATAAAAAAAGCAAAAGTCTGTTTTTTATTTCAAACTAATTATGAATTAGACGAGTTTCCTGTTGATTAAAAAAGAAATGGACCATTTGTATCGATTATGCATTTGAACTTGCTGAGGAAGGAGTATAATGGGGTCGTATAAACCCTACCCCTACCAGTAATGAGGGAAGGGACTGAAATAAAACCTACCAAAACATAAGAAAAAGATCTCCATATCATCACATCCTATGAAAATCAGTGTTTCACAAAGCTAAACCAGCTTAACAGGTGCAAAATGAATTAACCTCAAATTTTGATCTACAAATAAGAAAAAGATCTATGTAACATACCTCCCATGAAATGATTGTTTCACAAAACTGGTTTTCTTTTAATCAGTAAATAAAAATTTACTTATTAAAATGACATTAAGGCCCATATTGTGAATTATTATGAGAAGTTATTTTCAGAAAAATTTTCGTGGAGACCAAAACCAGATAGCCTTGTTTTTAATTCTTTAGAGCAGGCAGATGCTGTGTGGCTGGAAAGAGAGTTTGAAGAAGAAGAAGTCCTGGATGTGGTAAAAGGTATGGATAAAGATAAGGCACCGGTCCAGATGGGTTCTCTTTGGCATTTTTTCAAGAGTGCTGGGATGTTGTTAGAGATGATGTCATGAAGGTGTTTGCCGAGTTTCACTCATATATGAGGTTTGAGAAGAGTTTGAATGCGACTTTCATTGCTCTAATTCCGAAAAAGGCAGGGGCTGTGGAGATAAGAGATTTTAGGCCTATCAGTTTGGTGAATGGTGTTTATAAAATTGTTTCTAAGGTGCTGGCAAATCGGTTGAGTAGGGTGATGGAGAGGATAATTTTACAATCTCAAAATGCTTTTGTGAGAGGGAGGCAGATTTTAGATTCTGTTTTAATTGCTAATGAATGTTTGAAGGGTAGATTTAAGTTGGAGAAAGCTGGTATTCTTGTTAAACTAGATAGGGAAAAAGCTTATGATCATGTAAGCTGGGATTTTCTTGAATATTTGTTGCAGAGATATGGCTTGGGAGTTAAATGGTGTTCGTGGATAAAGTATTGTGTATCGACTTCTAAATTTTCTATTTTGGTGAATGGAGAACCGGCTGGTTTCTTTTGTAGTTCTCGTGGTTTGAGGCAAGCAGATCCCATTTCCCCCTTTCTCTTTGTTATGATTATGGACGCTTTGAGTAGAATGATTGAGAAGGCTGTGGAGGGTAATTTTCTGTCTAGTTTTGTGGTGGGTATTGAGACAAGGACTAGATTAAAGATTTCTCATTTATTATTTGCTGATGATACCCTGATTTTTAGTGAGTCTGATTCTGATCATTTACGTGCTTTAAGAGCACTATTGCTGTGTTTTGAAGCTGCTTCGGGGTTCCTTTGGGGACTTCTATTAAAGTTGTAGACATATGGGATGGGGTGATTGAAAAAATTGAAAGGAGGTTAGCGGGTTGGAAGAGGATCTATTTGTCTAAGGGGGGAAGATTAACTCTTATTAAAAGTTCTTTGTCTAACCTGCCCACCTATTTCCTTTCTCTTTTTCCTCTTCCTGCAAGGGTTAAAAAAGAGAATTGGGAGTTTATTTTGGAACTTCTTATGGGGCGGTAGAGGAGAGGAAAAAGAGTTTCACTTGGTTAGTTGGAGTAAAGTTTGTCAACCATTGGATGGTGGTGGTTTGGGGATTAAAGATTTAAAGGTTTTTAATAGAGCTTTACTTGGGAAATGGCTTTGGAGATATCATTTGGAAAGTGAAGCTCTATGGAAAAATGTGATAAATGTGAAGTATGGAAGTTTGTAGGGAGGTTGGTGTTCTAAAGCTTCTAGTGGAGCATATGGGGTGAGTTTGTGGAAATTTATTAGAAAAGGATGGGATTTCTTCTCTAACAATTTTAGATTGAAGGTGGGAGATGGAAAGAGAATTCTCTTTTGGCATGATTTGTGGTGTGGGGAAACTGCTCTCAAGCTGGAATTTCCTGCCCTTTCCAGAATTGCAAGGGATCAAAGTGCGGCTGTTTGTGATTCTTCCTGCAGCAGCAATAATAAGGTTGAATGGAATGTTACTTTCAAAAGGGATGTTAATGATTGGGAAGTGGATGAAGTTCAGGCATTGCTGGTTAAACTTTACAACTTAAAGTTGGTGCTTGAAAGGGAGGATGGCCTGATATGGACTTCTGCTGGAAATGCTAAGTTTTCAGTTTCATCCTATTATGGAGTTTTGTCAAGTCACAGTAGTTGTGTTTTGCCATGGAAAAGTATATGGAAAGTGAAAGTTCCTCCCAAGGTTGCTTTTTTCTGTTGGGTGGCTTCTTTGGGCAAAGTTTTGACAACTGATAATCTTAGAAGGAGAGGATTGTTTATTACTGACTGGTGTGTCATGTGCAAAAGGGATGGAAAATCAGTAAATCATTTTTTCCTTCACTGCTAAGCGACTAGATTCCTGTGGGATGAGGTTTTGAGCTGGACAGGTTTACATTGGGTAATGCCCAAAGATGTGGTGGATTTATTGGTAGGGTGGAAGGGTTTGAAGGGCTGTAAGAAGGTGGCGTGTGTTTGGAAGATGATTCCCCCTTGTCTTATGTGGTGCTTATGGATCAAAAGAAATGGGAGATGTTTTGAAGATAAAGAATGCTCTTTGGAAGAACTTAGGGATTTTTTGTTGAGTACTTTGGGTTTTTGGGCTAAAGCTTATGTAATGGTGGATAATTTTCTGAACCTGTTTTAGTTTTTTGGGTTTGTTTTCTTTTTGTTTCTAGAAGTTGTAGGTTTATCCTTTGTATACCTCCTGTGTACTTGCGCTCATGCCAATTTCTTCAATAAAATTATTACTTACAAAAAAAAAAAATTAAATAAGAATTTTATTGATGAGAATTAGAAATAGCCCAAGTACATGGGACATATACAAGAGCAACACCTAGGCATGATTGTTTCACAAAGCTGGTTTTAACAGGTGCAAAATAAATTAACCTCAGATTTTCACGTAAACTTATGGCTTCCTTCCATGAAAATAAATGGATGCGATTTTTTTCTTTTTATTTTTGATAAGTTACTATTTATTTCTTTATGGGAGAAAGAACAAAATATGAAGTGTGATCAGTTTAGTCCTTCACTCCAGTATGCTTAGCCTGTACGTAAAAGCTTTGGTCTAAAACTTAGAAAGCCCATATCCCAAATATTAGCTTTCAAAAAAAATTTTTTTGATAGTTAATAAGAGTTTTATTACCATAAATATGCATAGCCCAAGTATGCAGGAGGTACACAGGAGATTTCAAAATTAGTTTAGTAACGCGAAACCTTCATTCATTAATGATCCTTACGAAATTTCTTTCATCATGAAAAAGTGCAAGTAAATCTCCAGTAAATATTGTTGCCAAGAAGATAGTTCTCACCCTTTCGGATGGCAAGGAAATTCATTTTGGGACTCCTAAGAAAATGTAAGAAGTGTTTACCAGAAACCCAAAGATGTACCGACATAATCCAGAATCAAGCAAAGAACAATGCATTCAACACCTTTTCACCCCCCCAAGTGTTTGTTAGGGATCAAAACAGTAATTTCAGGAGTGTTAGATGACAATGACCCAAACTCAAGCAAACGGTCAATTTCAAATGCAAGAGTTTTGGTGTTTACATGCCAAATAGAACCGGATGCTTTGCATATGAAGAAACATTAAGTCCGAAAGAAAAGGCAAACAAAAATGAAGAATCTGTAGTAGATATCAATCATACTGGCTAAAAAGAACTAGAGCTTCAAAATGCAATTCTATAGTGTTTTCTGAGCACGAGGAACCTCTATAGCCAATTTTCCACTTTTTAGGATCGAGTGGTTATCCAACTGAAAGGATTAAGATATTTATCACACCAGACTAACACAGTTTCTGTTCTAGACTGAAAAAGTCCCCTGAGATGTGGCTTAAAGAAATGCATGATAAAGTTCTAGCACTGCACTCCAAAAATGATGATTTTTAAATCATGGTATTAAGCCAAATCCCTTGGGTTCCAACCTACTAGTCAAGAATCATGACACTGCCGATACCCAGTTTCCGTTAAGTTGATTCTTTCACATAATCCATCATTCCCTTTTAAAACAAATATAGCACTTCAAGTTTTGCACATGTATATTTCCAGTGTACCTTGGCTATGCCTATCTTTATATCAATAAAATATCTTATTACTTATAAAATATATATATATATAACACTTCAAGTTTCTCATTTTTCATTCTCACCTTGATCTATCCCAAAAGGTAGGTAAAGATAATGTTTATTCTTTTTGCAATATGCATCAAAGTTCACAGGGAAGAATGCTTCCATTATTGCAATTAAGTTGACCACTTTGACCTTAAGTTAAAAGTACAAATGAGAAACACAACCAACAAAACACAAAATATAAGTTCCATGTTAACAAAGACAATATAAAGGCGAAAGTTTGTAAATTCACACCTGGTAGTACCTCCCATCAAGCTTCTTGATTCCATAACCCAATTGAACAGATCCAAAAGACTTCATGTCGGTGAGAACCCCATTTCGTCTGTAAATGTGTTTTCCTATTCGGGCAACCAAGTCCATTAAGGCCTCATTCGTCACATGGGGTTTCAATAGAAGCATACAATCATATAGAGGCATTTTTTTTTCCTCTTCTGTCCTCGTGCAGCTGAACCGGTCCTATAAGCTGTTATCACATGGCGCAATTTGATAAACAAATGAAATCTCAAATCTCGCTTCAGACTAACCTTATACAGAATAAATTGAATTTTAACAAACCAATGAAATATCCAAACAAAATGAAAGTAGGAGAGCAGAAAACGGTGACACCGAATATAGCATAAAAAACAAAAATACAAATTAATCCAAAAGTCTTGTTTGGTTGCTAGGAAAATTTAACACTACTAAAAATAATCAAAAGTAGTATCTTGTATAGTTCTGAAACATTCAAATTGTTCCTAATCAACAGAATTAACAAAGGAAAATGCTACTATGCCCGCTCCCCATGACCGCTCAAACTTACCTCTACTTATTATTTAAAAAACAAAACATAACACAAGCAGCGCCCTCCCTCCCGTCGCCGAACACAGAAAATATGAAGAAAAATCAAAGGAAGCAAACTCCAACGATTTTCTGAAACCGAATGAAGAAAAATGTTAAGAAGCTTCCATGGGCTGGTTTGAAGATGTAAATATGGGAGCTTTGGATTGGGAGAGACTGCAAAAGAGAGAATAAATGAGCAGAAGAAGAGGAAATTGAGTTTTAGGGCTTCGGGCTTGGCCAGACGACGTCGCATGATGGAAGGAAGTGGACGGCACCGTTTTGCTAAAGGAACGGCTGCGTTTTGATAAACTAAGCAATGTAGTGCTAAACGATGTAGTTTTTATACTTTATGTTTAGGCTGCTATTGGGGGCAAATAAGTAATTGTGTTGTGAACTGTATATCCCACACATATGAGGGGGGAGGAATATCGTTTTGTGAATTGTGTTCGGCCGGAGGAATTGGTAGGGGTAGACAGCAGGGCCCCGCACCCCGTTACCCTGCCCCATTCACCCCACCCCGCATGGGCAGGGGCGGGGGCCCCCGCTCCGCATCTAATCCCCCTAGCGGGGGCGGGGGGCAGGGAAGGCCCAACCCTGCCCTGCATTTCCTCCGCCCCGCTCCCTATATATATATATATATAATATATATAAACATTTATATTTATATATTTATGTTTATGTTTTTATAAATATAAATATATCTTTATATTTTATAAATTGTGTATATATAAATATATATATCAAAATTTGTTAAACTTGTTTATAAAGTATGCATTAATTAATTTAAAAACTATATAGTTTAAAACTATTACATTACAACTTACATAAAATATGCACTAGCAAATTTAAAAACTACATAATTTTTAAATTATAGTCATTTACAAAATATATTACAATTTGTTAGACTTGTTTACAAAGTATGCATTAACTAATTTAAAAACTATATAGTTTAAAACTACTATACTACAACTTACATAAAATATGTACTAGCAAATTTAAAAATTACATAATTTTTAAATTATAGTCATTTTACAAAATTTAAATTTACAATTTGGATCTAAAAATATTTTTTTTATCACTTTTAGATCTAAAAATAATTTTTAAATATAATTAAATTAATTTATAATTAAAATGAAAATGAAGCGGGCGGGGTGGGTATCTCGCTCCGCACCCCACCTAGCGGGGCGGGGTACCCCGCGCCGAGTGATGCGGGGGCGGGGACGGATGAGAAAACCTCACCCCCGCACCATGCGGGGGGGGTGGGGGAGGGGGCTACCCCGCACCGATGGTGCGGGTAGCACCCCTAGGAATTGGGATGTCGAATCAAAGTTTTAAATACTACGTCGGAGATTATACCGTCAAGTACTGAAATAAAATGGTACTATTTCAAATACCGTTTTGGAATAATCGATATATAAATAAATTATATATATAAATTATATTCTAAAAAATAATCTTTATATGAATAAATTATATATAAATACATATATATAACTTATAAATAGTTTGGTCTAAATTGGAGTCAAAAAATGAGTTTGCAGTTTGAAAAAATGAAAAAAAAAAAAAAAGTAAAGGCCAAACGGTCGAAATTTTGACTGGTTCAAAACAAGGGTTTTCTCTATACCAGCTACCCACCGATACGGCATATTTTGACCGTACCAGCTGGTATGGTATGAAATTCAAAATCATGCCTCGAATACCCAAGGCGTGGCCATTCTCATCTTCTTCCTGAGTTGATTACTCCATTGTTACTCTGTTAACTTGCAAGAAATTAAGGGAGTCTTAACAAGTGGTATCCCAGAGCTGTAGATTCTATACTTGTGCATACTTATATCGTTCTTTGTCCATACACACAACCATACCCATATACGGTGACCATTCACCTACACCAATCAATTTTCCTCTAGAACCATTCCTTATACAGAGACCTATACCCATACACAGAACCAAATACAAACACCATATATAGCAACCAATTCTTATTTCCACACTTATCCGAAAATACAAGATCTAATAAATAGTCGCAGGAAAACTAACGTTAGTTGGCTATGCAGTAGGAGATCCAAGATTTGAAAGGCCAAGTGGCCCAAATCACCAACATGCTCCGCACCATGTTTGAACGCCAGCAACAACTTGACAACTACGACAAGCAACTACAAAGAGAGCTTGACATCCATCACCCTAGAAGAACAAATATCAAAAGTGTTAGATTGGAGTTTTCACATTTTGAAGGGGAGAATGCAACTAGGTGGGTATTCAAAGCTAATTAGTATTTTAGCTACCATTAAACCCAACAAGCCATCGATTACTTATGGCCTCTTACCATATGCAAGGGGAAGCACTAACCCAATATCATGATGCATCTGATAGCAGCCATTTAGATTCATGGGAGACTTTCGCTTAGGCTCTCCAACTTTTCTTTGGTCCAACAGCCTACGATGATCCAATGGAGGCCTTGACTCGTTTGAAGCAAAACTCCACCTTGGCTGCCTATAAAGCTCAGTTTGAAACCCTTTCTAATCGATTGAAAGGACTCCCTAAAAATCATAAGCTAAGCTGTTTTATCAGCGGACTTAAGGATGAAATTCACGTATCCATCCTGATGTTTAACCTAGTTAGCCTTAATGCAGCTTTTGGGATGGTCAAAATTCAAGAAGAATACCTAATGAGCACTAAGAAAAATTATAAACTAGTGGGGGAGAAGAGTAGTGGCACACCATACTCGGCACTAGGGTTTTCAGGAGGGTAGGAGGGCCCCAGTAGATGGGAAAAATCACCAGCTTTGCAAGAAGGGTTTCGTCTACCCAAATGGATGAGAAAATAGGCGAAAGGACTTTTGTTACCACTGTAATGAGAAGTGGAACACCCACACGTGTAAACCAAAAATCTACTTATTACAAGGTTGTGATGACAATAGAGGTGAAGGTTTTGTAGAACCTAGTGTGGACTTGCCTTATGTAGAAGAGACAAAAGGAGCTAAAATGTTGGTTGAGGAACCTAAAATCAGTTTAAATGCCATCACAAGGACACCTAGTCAACTACTATGAGATTGTGGGGGCAGATTGTAGGGGAGAGTGTGGTCATTCTCGTTGATTCGGGGAGCACCTATAGTTTTTTAGACCTAGATATGGCCAAGAAAACTAAGTTGAAAATTGATCCCTCTACCCAGTTGATTGTGAGTGTGGCAAATGGAGAGGTGGTGAAAAGTGAAGGCTATTGTGTAGCTGTGAGGGTCAAAATCCAAGGTAACATGTTCACTCCCTCTCTTTGTGTTTTAAAGTTGGGTGGATGTGATGTAGTTCTGGGAGTAAATTGGTTGGTGACCTTAGGGTCCATAGTTTGGAATTTTGCAAACGTGTCAATGAAGTTTATAAATAATGGGAGAGAAATTAGTCTTTCGGGACTCCACAGCCTGTAAGTTTTAAATGCATAGGTAAGGGTATGTTGGACTCCTTAGTAAGAAGTAAGGGACTATTTTTACAGATTGAATAGTGTGATAAGGGTGAGCTGAAAGTTGAAATACATCCAAATATAAATATATATATAAAAAAAAAATTGTTGTTATCTTTCAATAGGGTTTTTGAGGAGCCCCAAGGGTTACCACTACCAAGATCTTGTGACCACAAAATTACATTGAAAGAAGCTACACCGCCTATATCTACAAGACCCTATAGGTACCCCTACTACCAAAAGTCCAAGATAGAAAAGATAGTGGCAAAGTTATTGAAGAATGGGGTAGTAAGGCCAAGTTCCAGCCTATTTTCATCATCCTTGCTACTAGTACGCAAGGCAGATAGGGGTTTGAGACTTTGCATTGACTATAGTGCTCTTAACCAAGAGACAACGAATGATAGATTCTCCATTCCTGTCATAGACAAGCTGTTGGATGAGCTATGGGGGCTAAGGTCTTCCCCAAATTGGACATTAGATCGGGGTATCACCAAATAAGGGTGGTACCCAAGGACAACGCTAACACAGCCTTCCAAACTCATGAGGGCCACTATGAATTCTTGGTGATGCCTTTCGGCCTCACCAATGCCCCATCTACATTTCAAGAGTTAATGAATGATGTGTTCAAACCCTTACTATGTAGATTTGTGTTGATCTTCTTCGATGACATCCTAGTGTATAGCAAGGGGTGGGAAGAACATTTGGGGCATCTTACATAGGTCTTGAAACTACTGCAAGACCATCAGCTCTTTGCTGAGCTCTCAAAGTGCAGATTTGGGGTTCCAGAAGTGGAATACCTGGGTCACCTGATTTCAGATATGGGAGTGAAGGCCGATCCAACAAAGATCAGTGCAATGCTAGAGTGACCTACACCCAAGACCACTAAAGCCTTTAGGGGATTTTTGGGTCTCACTAACTACTACAGGAAATTCATAAAGAACTATGGGCTATTGATAGTTCCACTCACAGGTCTCCTAAGAAAGAATGCAAGTGGCAAGGGTCTAGGTGCAATTCTCATGCAATCAGGATAGCCCATTGCCTACTTGAGCAAAATGTTGATGGGGAGGGCTCTACTTCTGTCTACATGTGAAATGGAACTTCTAGTTGTGGTCATGTTTGTACAGAAGTGGCATCCTTATTTAGTAGGGCAGTCCTTTATCATTAGGACAGATCAGCAAGCCCTTAAATACTTGAGCTAAGAGTGGGAACCGAGGCCCAACATAAGTGAATTAGTAAGTTGATGGGCTATGAATTTAAGATAGAGTATAAGAAGGGGTAGGAGAATAAGGTGGCAGATGCTCTATCTAGAAAGGGTATTGAGGAAGACGAAAGGGCTGGGATCATTGCTCAGATTACTTGCCCATTCCCAGATTGGGTTACTAAATTAAAGGCCAGTTACCAGTAGTCAAAAGATTATTTTGCATTGCTAGAAAAGCTGGTGAATAATCAAGAGGCTTTTAAGGGGGTGACCTTACAACATGGCTTAATTCTCAAGAGAGGCAGAATCATAGTGGTACCAGACTCTCCTTTAAAACTGAAGGTGCTCCAGTACATTCACACCAACCCCACAACTGGACACTCAGGTTACTTAAAGACCTATCAGAGGGCAAAAAGGAATTTTTATTAGGTCGGTATGAAGAAAGATATTAAAACCTGGGTGAGGGAGTGTGAAATTTGTCAAGCCACCAAATATGAAACCTTACCCTCTGCAGGACTATTACAACATCTTCCCACCCCCCCTAGCAGGCATGGATGGACATATTCATGGACTTTATTGAAGGGTTGCCAAGATCACATGGATATTTAGTGGTTTTTGTGGTCATTGACCGCTTTACTAAGTACCGGCACTTCATGCCCTTGGCCCATAAATAGTCTAATGATTTTCTTAAATCAAAAATTACTTACAATGGGGAGTCAGGAGGAAACCAAATGTCCACTGGAAATTGTACGTCTGAGAAAGAAGGGAGGGGACCAAGGCTAGGGTTTCAAATGAAATCCTTCTTCCTTCAAGTATGTTCTATGTTTTGTTTTTTTCCTTAAACTATGCCACGTGCCATCCAGATGGTATGCCACGAGCAATAAATTTGAGTTGTCTATTTCGAGTTGGTACAATAGCAGCTCCCATTAACGAAAAACAACTCAGAGTTAAAAAGAATAATAATTCCATTTAAAAAATTTCATAACACTTAACAATTGTATGATATAATTTAATTTGAAATAAAATATCATATTGACAAAGGCCGAGTTTTGCTATTCATCATTTACACACACTACACACCAATTTTTTTTTGAAATTTTTTTTGAGTTGATTCTTCTCAAACTAATTGAATTTTCCTATTCTTATTCATATACCAAATATTTAGTGAAATAAAAAAATATATATATATGATGTGTGATGTGTGAGGATAATAAATAAAATAAAAATAAAGGTCTTACTTCAAATATTTAGCACAAATTATATTTTAATAAATAAATAAATAAAATTTCTATATACTTTTTTTTTATTGATTCTCACGTTTTATCAAGTTTTAATATTTTTTGTCAATCTTGTGCAAGAAAAACATAAGGATATTTTTTGGCTTGGTCAAAAGTATGTAAGCCCACTATGGAGGGAGGAATTGGCGTAAGGGATTTTTATGAGGTTTAAAAGGCGTTGCATTTGAAGTTTGCTTGGC
This sequence comes from Carya cathayensis, assembly GCA_011037825.1. Classification (NCBI taxonomy): domain Eukaryota; kingdom Viridiplantae; phylum Streptophyta; class Magnoliopsida; order Fagales; family Juglandaceae; genus Carya; species Carya cathayensis. The sequence goes on along the minus strand of QGSO01000283.1, from coordinate 541,187 downwards.
AATTATTGACTACATATAATTTATGAACAATTTTTTTAAGGCAAAATACCTAAGGAGGAAACATGTTTTATGGAGGTTTCCGCTAAAGTTTTGGATTCGCGTTTTAGGAAATTATTGGTATGCGTTATACCGGTGGTGTTGGATAATATACACGTTCGGGTGCAGGAGGGAAATGCATCATATTGGTTTAATAAATGGTTATTACAAGGCCCCCTTGCAGCTGATATTTCTCATATCAGTATTCCGCATTTGCAAGTAAAAGAATGTTGAGTGGATAGCTCATGGGATATGGGGTTTCTTGAGGAGTTGGTTGGACCGAATATGATGGAGGAAATTATTTCTGAACTACCAGCTTACAGAGAAGGGAGGGATGTAACAATCTGGAAACCGAACGGGGATGGTCGGTTCACTACAGCATCGGCTTAGCAAGTTACCAGAGTAACAACTCAAAATCTGGAAGTGATGGAGTGGATATGGCATTTTAAAAAAAAAAAAATTCTATTTGTATGTGGAAGGCCATGTTTAGTTGCTTATCAATGTATGAAAGGTTGCAATCAGTTAGAATTCCTTTGGCATCTCGGTGTGATTGTTGTATGAGGGGCAAAATTGAAACTCTTGATCATATTTTGGTGTCCGTTGCATGCATGTTCAGAGTTGGTGGGCTTGTGTTTGTTGTTGGTTTCGTTGTGCTAAAAAAAACCAATATGAATGGAGTGTTGCTTGGTTTGATTTCGTGTGTAATTTCTTGGAAATTATGGCAGCGTAAATGTGGTGCGTGAATGGAAGGAAAGCTTGATTTGCTTGAGGCAGTTTTGTGTTCAATTGTTTTTTGGCTAAAGTAGTTTTTTCCTTCGGCGGACAAAAGCATTGAAGTTGTGGGTGCAGACCGATTAATTCTAGCCGAAGTGAGCATATCCTTTTTAATCCTGTAGTGCGGCGGCCACAAATTGTAAGCTAGATAAGACGAAGGCAGGGATGCTAGCGGCGTTCGCGTCTAAGTTTGGTTTCAGTACTATTAATGAAGCAGAACTTAGAGCGCTTTCTTCTAGATTGTTACTTTGTTGAGAGATGGGGATTTTGAAGGTTGAGATAGAATGTGATTCGGATTTGATTGTATGTTGGATTAGTAATAAAGCTTGTCCAATTAGGTATTTATGTAATTTTTGGGAGGAGCTTCTTCATGCTCTTGGATTTGATTACACAATTTCTCATTTGTTTCAGGAAGGTAATAAAGTGACGGATTTCCTAACAAGACAAGGAGAGGAGGGTTTGAATTGTAGATATCTGTGTTATGATGATTTGCCCTTACGTGCTAGAAGTTTGCTTAGATTGGATTATCTAGGCTTGCCTAGTTTACGTGTTTAAATGTTCTTATTTTTGGGGATTGCTTGTTGTGTTGGTATTTTGCTTTACTTGTTATGGGTTTTCCTCCGCCATAAGTGATGGTTTCATTCAATAAAGTATGGAGGCTCAATCCTCCTTTAAAAAAAAAAAACCAGTTAATACACGATGCATGGAAATAAACAAACACAAATATTTTCGAAAATTGTATTATATTATAGTTATTTATGCTGTTTCGTACATGAGTATTTGACTAGAGTTAAATTCTTGCATACAAACACAGATGGAGGAGAAGAACAAATTTTCCCAAGAAAATGATGATACATATAACGTACATCCAAAAATGGGATGAATCGGATGATTGGCTGATTGGCTGATTTTCGAATATGGAAGACAATCAACCCACTCAAAAAGAATGAAAGATCCCAAAGGATGGGAAGAGACAGTATGAACAAATAGGAAACATGAAGCCAAAAGTGTGGTAACATGAAAAAATTTTGCCCTAATTAACAATGTTCAAAGCACCAATTCAATCTAGGGAAGGCTCTCAGCAGGAAGTTTACTATGGACTGACGCTACCCATTCGCAGATAATAGAATTCACTTCTTGTGGCAGCTCGTCGTGTGGGCAATGGCCTGAGATATCAACATGAAAAATATGATTTTTTTTTTTTTTTTTGATAAGTAACATGAAAAATATGATTTTTCATCATAGCCACCAGTTAAAAAGAAGTAAAAGAAAGCAACAAATGTTCAAAAAAAAAAAAAGATCTGCTTACCTGCATCTAATTCCCTTATTATAACTCCTGCACAATGCTCTTTAAGCATAGCCACTTTGGTCTTTGAATCAGAGATTGGATCTTTCATGCCCTAGTAGTGGGGAAAAAATGGAGTCAATCATTGATGGAAAGGGACAGAAAGAAAGAGGGAGGTGTTTTGACTTCCGCATGTTAAAGTTACCTGTATAATCAGAACCGTTTCCTTGAATCCTTCCAAGAGATAATTTAAAGGAATTGAGATATTGAAGCTGAAGATACTTTCCAAGACCACTGGAACGCCAGGATCATATGACTAATCTATGTTAAGGTGTAATTCTTTGGTTAAAATGGTCATGTTTCTCTCATGTTAGGGCAATTCTTTGGTTATGCAGGTCATGTTTCTCCAGAGCCTAACAGGAAGTCCACATCGATAGCTAGACATAAATATAACTACATGATCTTTCCATTAATTAAGAGGATACTGCTCTCAGCATTTCATCAAGGAGCCAGTCATCGACTCGCTCAGGCTTCTGCAACACAACAAGTAGCAAGGTCATATGGCACAGAAGTTCGAGAAGCAACATCTTTAATCTGCACACATCAACAAAAAGGCATACTTACGGTTGGATAGCAATTCTTCACTATGTCCTTAAGTCTCGACCTCAAGAAGAACAAAAGGAGTCGAGCACCTAACCATGAAGCACCTGAAGTTTTTCTCTCCTGAAACAACTTTGAATCACCAAGGCGTGAAAAAACTGCTGTAATATTGAAATCAAGGACTGGCTTAAGTTACATTGGAAATATAGCTCTGGAATACATTATATAGCAAAATAGTCCCCTATACTAAGCATGGAGTAAAATATGGGCCGGCAAAATAACAATTATAACTGACATACATGGCCCGCTGAGTTGCATGCAACACGAGAAAAGGGAAATATAGTCATTGGAGGTATCTCAATGAGAGGTTGGTTTTCCAATCTATCTCATCTTGCACATTCCTTATACTACACTACATACTCGTACACCTAATCCATCCAGCAACAGTCTCGCACTTATCCATGTACATAAAAATACAAATAGCAAGATTAATTTGACAACAGTGAGATGGACCACGATTGGCAGTTTTCTGAGATGTAACAGAGATAATCCAGGACGTTGCATTACTGTGATAATGTTACAATTGAGTAGTTTTTATGTAGACTTACTTTTGTGAATGGCACAGAAGAGTATCCTGGAATAATATTGCCAGCACTGTTAATGAGGACGACAGACTTGGCCAAAGCATGCCAAAAACGAGCAACAATAGCAACAATGTAACCTGAGAGATGGAAAAGGTAACAATCACATTACCAACAGAGTGCTATAGCACCATACTACTGAGAACACATGATAATATGTATGCCGTGCATCTCAGAGAGAGAGAGATATATATATATATATTTAAGATGTTTTACACAAGGTAAAAATGTACATTAAGACATACCACCAATTGAATTACCAACGAGATGCACTGGTTCGCCCACAACTTCAACAATAAAATCTCTGAGCAACTCGGCCCACATGAGCTCAGTATATAAAATGTTTGGCTTTTCGGATTTGCCAAATCCCAAAATTGTAAGGGCCCAAACTCTGTTTCCACCTTCAGCTATACCATATATATTATCACGGTAGTGCTCCAAAAAAGCACCAAAACCGTGAACAAGAAGAATAGCAGGACCTTCATGACCGAGAACTGTATACTAAATATAAATAAGAATAATAGCTTAATTTGAGGTCAAATTGCATGAATTTACAACAAATCTGGGCTACTATTTAAAGGCATAAAATTACATTCACCAAAAACACAGGGAATCATTTGCAAATTGCTGAATGATATTTTCATTGATATGATACCTGAATTAGAAAGCCCTTCCATCTCCAAATCCGAATAGAATATGGTTCATCATAACTTATAAGATTTTTTAGAGCCATGACCCAATACCACTGCATAGAGAGAGAGGGACAAATATAAAAATAAAATCAAAAGCTACAAACACACACACACACACACACACAAAATAAAGATGGTTCCAAATGATTTCCACGCACTAACAAAAAAAAGGTATAGTCATGATGTCAAATACTTGTGCACTAGAAAGGTACTACATCTGTCAAACATATTACGGCGTGAATCACCAATAAAGCAAACTGAAAAAACTAGCACCTCCATTGAACACACAGCATCGATTGCTGCAGCAACAGTGGCTGCTGAATATCCAAAAGGAGATAAAAACCCAGCATTTCGTTCTTTCTCATATATCATAGCTTCATAATGTACCCTCCTTCTAGAGATGATGCCAAGACAGAGTGCAGGGCCGAAGAGTGCAATAAATGATGCTCCATCCCGTGTTTCAGCATTGCGGAGTCTTTCATGTACCCTGCAGGAGAAATTAAACCAAAGTCCTCATTGTTTAATGTACAACCAACGTTTTAGTAGAAATTATATCTTTTTCATTGCAATTTTTATTCTTGAACTACTTATAAAAAAAAGAAATCTTAGACATGAAACAAAATCCACTTTGAATTAAGGCATACTAGCAAAAGGACAAGCACATCATTCTCATGTTACCCAGATGAAACGAAGTAACCAGTTAGAGGTCTCGGTAACCAAGGAAGGATGGAATTTAATTTCAATACCAAAATTCAAATAAAAATGGCAAAGCCTAGACCTTTGCAAAACCCAGGCTGTATAAACTTCTTTCATGATGCGAGCAGTTACTTTTAGCAATATAAGAAATCAGACTAGTATAAGAACAAGCTATCGAAAATACTTACAAAAAAAAAAACTTATCACTAGAACAAGCTATCACAACTTTATATTTCACACACAGAGTCAAAAACTCAAATTCAAACACCCTTGTGATAATCCTAGATTAAACTTAAAAAGTTATCACATACTCCTGCCAGTCATCTCGAGCTGTTCCCTCCAAATATCTCAAGTAAGCAGCCAAGGCATTCAATACGGTGTTTGTTCCACCTCCCACGATATTTCCTTTTTGTGTGACAAAAGCAGATTTATCTATTCGTTTCCTTCGGGTGTGCCTAAAGCTTAAATCCTTTCGATTTCTTTCCCCGGGCTTCAGTAATTCAATCTGCAAAATACTTTCAGCTGATGTCTCCTTGATTGAGGTCCAACTGTTTTGTGGTTTGCACCCATTTTTATTCATAAATTTCTTCAAATCATCAAAAGTGGGTACAGGACCTAATTCATCAAACAATTTTCATATTCCCTCGTGTTAGTCATAATGCATAGTGAGAACTTTTGGGAAATCAACACCCATATTTTGAGCTTTAAAAGCAAGAAAAGCGAGTGAAAATGATGGCATGTGAAGAAATGTTAACAACTTGGGAACTTACCCCAATCGCACTCCATTTTCACACTACGTAATGCTGGGGGTGGAAGTGGTGAAGTTATAGAAAATTGAAGTTTCTGAAGGTCACCATGTGATTCAGGAAGGTTCTTCAAGCTCTGTAATAACATAATTTTGCACAGATTACTATTCATATTCAATCAGTATTACTACCGTTCGAAACTTTAGATGAACAGCCAAAAAATTTTATAAGAAAGAAGCCATAATCACCCTCGTATCAAAAAATGGAGTCTGCCACAACTCAAGTCTTGCACTCCCCTCCTGAGAATACACTGTTTCCAAGGTCTTTTTTACTACATCCATCATTAAGCGTAGGTCGTACTCTACTTCTTCTTCAGCATATATATTGGTAGCTTTCACCTGCTTGAGTCCTCAAGTAATGAGTGATTGAGTTTCTCCTTATTGGTGCTTGGATTGTTAAACATCACAGTAAGCAAACTTAACATGTATCAACCTCTTTAACAAGATCTAGTATGACATTTTCTGCACTCCCAAACCTGATCATCAGATCAGAACCCAGATCCTTCAATGACTTCCTCAGATCTTCCACAGCAATAAGAACCAACTGTTGCATTTCATCAGAAAAGCCTGCACATTTATTGCAATCATCGGCATGCAAGACTGTCCAGAATAGTCCATAATGAAATAAAAAATACAGAAGGATGAAGAAAGAGGCTTTTCAACATTTATGAAGCTGCTTTACTAATCTAGCATCTCCACCCCAAACCTTTCTGAAAATTGTCCAAAATTCACCTGAATCTCCGAATCAAACTCCTAATACTTCCGCCCCAAATTCGACCTCAATTCAAATGACACCACATCCCATGTAAATTTTCACGCCATTTCTGTACCATTTTTTACTTTACCACCATTTTCTAAGCCAATATTCAGACTACAACCAAACAAACTAGAAATATGCCATATACAGTTATACACACGCACACATCCATATATATTGAACTCACGGGAAAGGATGCGATGATCGAAGACATAGAGAGGGAGGAGGACTCGAGATTTGGAGGCGGCTACGAGTCCCGGGTGATCGTCGATGCGTAGGTCATGCTTGAACCACAGGATGGCCGCACCGTTTTTGTCGCTAGCTGTCATTTTGGCTCCGAACGAGGGACAACGGAATCGGGTTCGTGATGAAAGGAGGGTGTTTGGCGGGTAGGAAAGTGAGGGACAGTGCGGAAAAGTGGTGAGGAGTGGCATTGTAAGAGGAGGAGGAGCAAAAAAGGAAAGAAAGAAGTTTGAATACCCATTTACCAAAAAAATTCTTTCAAGGAATTGGAGATTGATTTCTAGGACTTTGTATGGTTGAAAGAAGGAGATGGGATTCTTGTGTGGCGGATAAATAATGCAACAAATTTTCCTCAGGCTCTCAGCCGTGTCTTCAGTCAGTCAGTATGTGTTTGTTTATTTGTCTACGAAACTTATTTTGAGGACAGAAATGAACCATACGAAACGACCCACGGGAGAAGAGTAGACAAACATTTGCACCTCAATGGGCCAGAAATGCCAGAACCCAAAGTCAATATTGTCGAAAATTTCCACTAGAACTTGTTTACGGGTAGAATCTCTTTGACCTGGCGAAGCCTCCCAGGATCCCGAAAAAGAAAAAGTGCAGAGGAGGTTAAGCAATTTCCGAAAATAGTATGTATGTAAGTGTAACTAAAATTAGAGCCCACATGGGATCATTGGGATGGGAGGTTTATGCTATTGTGGAAACCTTATGGGAAGCGAATGACATTATCCCAAAAACACAACACCACACAAAAACCAAAAGACACATCCGCTAACCAACTAAACTGAAAATGGCGCTACGGATCCACTCTGTATCATCCTTCGCTAACAAACCCTATTCTCATCTTCCTCGCACACTGCTTTTCCAATCCCCCACCATACGCAAACTCACTGTCGAGTCCCAGAACCCCTCAGAAACCCAAAAGCCCACCACCAACGTCGATGAGACCTCCTCTGTGGCAACCCCACCAAAAAAAACCAGCCCCGCCGGGCTGGGTTTTGGGTCTTCTGCATCGTCATCACCTTCGAGTAAACCAAATGTGAGCACGGTGAGTACCAGTAAGAAGAAACAGAAGAGTAAAAGAGAGAGGGCCTCGATAATTAGGCGGTCACCGATCGAGAAACCAGCTTTTGTGACCCAAGAAGATAAGGTTGAGGCGAAGGAGGAGAACAGAAATGAAAGTGCCTTTCTTCTCACTTGGTTGGGGCTCGGCGGCATTATTCTTGTCGAGGGCATTCTTCTCGCGGCATCAGGTACGGATTCTTGATTCTAGTTTGTCACAAGATCAAACATTGTTCTAACGCTGATGTGAGCTCATGGAATTCTTTGGAGGTTGTTCCTGGGTTGGCTTTGAAGTCATGTTAATGATTGCTTGTTTGTTGTGTGGTTGTTGGCCTTGTGGCAGCCGAGATTTCTCGAAATTAAGTTAGGATTTGGTGAAATTCAACTTAGTTACAAAGATTTAAGAATTCAGATCATCCCAGACAGAAATTGGGATGATCTGAATTCACTATATATTGATTGGGGATTGGGGATTGGGATCTTTCACTATTGATGAGCGCTATGCTATTGGCCTATTAGGTTTATCTTTCAATCATGAGAATAGTTCATCTTATTATTCAGCTATATCCCATTACTAGCTGCCCCCTTATCTCAGTTTTTTTTTAAGAGTAATGTTATATACAGTCACTTTTACGTAGTTATTGTACACTCCACTGATATGATTGGCTGAATTAATTTTTTTTAATATACAATCAATCATATCACTGGAGTGCATAAATGACTGCACATAAAATTTTTATTTTTTTTAATACCATAGCTGTACGGTTACTTGCTATGATCGTACTGCAATCTGTTTTCTGACATTTTATAGGAAATTTGTTTATGATCTTATCGCTCTACGGGCTATCTGCTGCTCTATTGCTTTTATTTTGGTTTTACTGATCCTGATTTATCTATTATCACCATTGATGTAGAGGATACAAAAATTTTAAATGTAGTTATTTTTATGTATTTTTTTACACATTTTAATAATGTGATTGGTTGAATATTAAAAAAATTAATATAGTCATTCACATTAGTGGAGTGCGTAAGAAATACACAAAAGTGACTATATGTAACATTATTCATATGTAACGCCATCATTTATGTATTAGGTCTTTAATTGAAAGGGCGCGTATAAATATTTTTCACATGGGTGCCATCCTTTTTTTTGTTCATATATGTTCTACACCAGAATGGATTCTTGCATATACTGCAAATTTTCTCTTCAATAGGGACTTCTGTAGTTCTGCTGCTTTAATTTTCTCAGCATAACTTTGACAGGGAAGGTGTTAAGATTTCTTTTCCAAGGATTGCCAGCTATTATTTCTTATCTGAAAATGGGTGTTGCTTTCTACTTTGCCACGATATCCTTTTTTAACATGATACGCTGCTGACAATGCCTGAAAGGTTGTGAAAATAATCTCATCCATGATTAACTTAATGAGGAAAAAACTATCAACTCCTAAAATTTTAGGCCTCACTAACAAATACATTTCCTCATGATTTCGTGGATGCATAGTGGTGTGCCAATATTTAGAAGTTAATGATGCAGAGTTTTGCTAACCCTACCTGGAAGCTGATAATGAGTTATTGAACTAATTAGCCATACCCCATTATTGGTCACTGAGTTTGCACAACCTTTATGGTTCTCCTGGTGTTGTGGAGCCCTTGAGCCATTTTTTCAAAGTTCAACATTAAATTTTAGTAAAATTACTGGTGCTAACGGATTTACATTCCTGCATATCGGATGTCAAATTAAAATTAACTCAATAGTCTCCATGTTACTTGTGCATTTACACTTTCAATACAGTTTTGCTTATGTCCAACGCTCTTTGGATCCATTAGACAGGCTGGATGGCACTGACCCTATCAAAACTATTTTGTATGATTAATTGAAACAAGATGTATGTGATGGTTTTAACTTATCAAAAAGAAAGATGTATGTGATGGTTAAAACGCTACACCACTTTCACAATTTTCGGGTCATCTCATAACTGCTTGTGCACCTAGTAGTGGTATAAAATAGGCAAAGAGACCTGTTCTAGTTTTTTTTTTTTTTTCAAAAATCACTCCGTATTTCAGTCCAAATAATTTTCTGTTATTATGAAGCTCTCATTCTTTTCACTCCATAAGTATCTAATCAACTTCAAGGGAGATTGACTTCAAAAAAAATTTTTCTCAAAAAATGTTTAGAAGGCATATTTCAATCTACAGTCCCTGAGCGCCCCCGCACGGGGGGGGGGGGGGGTGTTGTTGTGGTGGGTGGAGTGGGGGTTAGGCAGGTAGTATGACCTTCTCTAGGTGGTGGACATATGCATCCAGAACTCAACATACAGGATGCTTCCAATGAATTTGATAACTCCCGGTTGGAGAAGCGAATTCGAAGATACAGCACACACTGGCTTTTGAGTTTTGACTATGAACAGCTACCGTTCAAGTGCAACCTCTGTTCATGAATATGGCCAGGAGATGTTTGATGTATAAAACAAAAGTTACAAAACCAACCTTTTGAACTGAATTCCAACAAGACGGAAGTAAACCTGATCAGCCTTTACTTTCATAGTTTTCCATGATAGTTGAGTCTCAAAAACTTGAGCGCAATCCCTCAGAGAAAGGGATTTAGGTGGACCATTGACACATAGGGGAAACCAAGCTAGGGAGAAAATAATTTTCAGTTATTGTGTTTCACTCCTTAACTATCAAATCAACTTGAAAGCAGATTGACTTCATGGTTGTAATTTTTTGCTGGCAAAAAGAAATGCTGTTTGTATATTAAGCATCCACAGTATACATTCCTTCTCTTCTTCAAAGCCTACATTGATAAAACGCTTCTAAGTTTTCCTTTTAGTTGCTTCTAATCATCTTGTATGGAGAAGATGGCCACCCTTGCAGACCCCAATTGATTAGAAGTTAATAATGTGATTCATTTTCCCTGGTCCCTGACCAACCGCCTCCACATACTCTATGACAAAAAGCATTTCTTGCCTAATATTTGCCTTAGCTTTAATCAAATTTAGAAAAATATAAGTCAGTCGGGCAAATTATTTGTCTTGATCTCTAAAGTTATTACTTATATCACTTGCATGGTGTAACTGATTAGTAAAATTGCATTTACAGGCTTCCTTCCAGAAGAGTGGGATAAATTCTTTGTGAAGTATTTATACCCATCCTTTACACCAACGGTCTTCTTGTTTGTTGCTGGAACAGTTGCTTATGGAGTGTCCAAGTACCTGCAGAATGACAAACCTAAAGATGAGAAATGATATTTAGTCAGCTTAGACTGATATTTTCAGTTTCTCCAAGGAGGAATTTGTTACAGTTTCTAAATGACTATATACCTGGTTTTTTTGGGTCATACTTTTGTCCTTCATGCTTGATAGAAACATGAATGAGATAAGAAATTACCAAGTTTTAGAAATTCTATGTGCCGACAATTGCATACTTTCTTTAGGCTGCACTCGAAGTGCCTTTCATGCTAACACAAAGATGATCTACCAAAAATATCTTCCCTAGGATATGAGAATCACCTCTAATTATTACTCATCACCAAAGAGTCTCTCTCCTTATCATGGTTTGATCAACCAAAATTATTTTTCTGCAAAATATTTACTTCTTCACTGAGTTCAGACCGATCCTCTGCATTGAATATCCATCCATCCATCTATCTATATATATACACATATTGATGGCCTAATTACTCATAATAAAGTCCTATGATAGCTGTACTGATTATTGCTTATTTACAAAGTCATGTACTGTGTCCTTTTCTTTGATTTAGTTCAATAAGAATTTGTTACTAGAACCAGAATAAACGCTCCAATTATTGTGGATGTTATAGGCCGATGATGTCATAAACCTTAAACTCGATGCTAATAATGAGAAATACCATAAATAATATACGCTTTGTGTTTTAGGTCAGATCAATTCATGAACGGACATGTTTCTTAGGCCAAGCTTCAAGTCCCTTGGACAGTTCAGCAACAACTTAAAAACCTTTTATGGAGTGAATGATTTAGTAGAGAGGCTCGAACATTTCAGGAATGTTTAGCTGTTGTTGAACCTTTCTACTTGGGCAACCCCACCAAAGAAGGAGATAGTTGGAAGACAATTTTGGGTTCAAAGTCATCGGTAAACGTATTTTGTTGTTATCCTCCGGGGGAAAACAGCTGGCTCTCACTTCTTCTAGTGGCACCAAATTGCAAACTGAAAGATAAAAAATATTTGACCTTAAGTAGAGCCACTCTTGGAGTGGGTTCAATGCCGCCAAGGAACTAACAGTAAACCAAAAAAACAAATGTATTCATTTATTTCAAATAAAAATGTAAAACATAATAATAATAATAATAATAATGCATGAATAGCTAGCTGGCACCGGGGGAAAAGCAGTAAAGCAGGAGCGGCGCCCGAGCTTGGTGTTTGACATTAACCCCAATACGTGGTAGAAAACAATGTCATATATGCATCCACTTGTGACTCGTGCATGCTTTTTTCTCAGCTGCCTCGATATTTTATTTTTATTTCATAGTCCGCATGTATGTCTGTCAGTACTTTTCGATCGATGAGCCATAAAGGTCGCATTGAACGTACTTAAATTTTAGTCATAAGCTCGCTGCATGTATGTACATATAGTTTTATTGTTGTAGGAAGTTATTCATGCATAAATGCAGCCAAAAACTTCGAGGAAAAACAACAAAGTTAGGCCTATATAGGTGTGGGTTGGTGCAGATTGATTAGCATTCATTGGGTTACGTATAGAGATGAAGAGAGCCACAAATGTTGGGGGACCCTCAAGGGTTAATGTCATCTAATTCTCACGCAACTTTCTTGAATTAAGTGGCACTTTGTAATGTTGAAAACCGATCCATCGATGAGGCCAACTTGAACGTATCAGTCTTGTGGATTGGGTCGAAATGATCCCAATATATTGTATTGCCCACGAAAATGTTTACCAATCCCAATATATATATTGCCGTCACTGTTACCACTATCGATTGGTGACCTTTCTTTCACCTTTTTTTTCTTTTTAGGGACCCCCAAAAGAAAAAACAGTGGAAAAAGCGTTCAAAACTGGTCATTCAAATAATAAAGGAGTGCATGGATCATGAAGACAAGCGGCGCAAATCCCACAAAAGTTCCCTCAGAAAAATGGCAAAGCTGAAGAGAATGCGTTGGTCCCCAGGATAGGATATGATAAAGGTCCGACCCCGGAGTTGTTGGGTATAATGCATAAGTTGGCCGAAAATGAGACAGCTTTGTTTTTCTAAGCGAAAAATCAGACAGACAGGTTGTCTTTTCATAAAACCTGCAAATTAAAATTTACCAAAACATTTTTTACAAGATAAAATTATAAGATGAACAGTTTGGCTTATAAGTGATCATTCACTTCCATTATACAGTTTAATAACACAATTGATTGAGATGGATAAAAGAAATTTCTTCGAAACAAGATGCAGTCACGAGAAATCTCTATTTTCATGAGAGACATGTCTCCTTTTGGAATATTAAACGGTGCTCAGAGTCTGCTCTGACGTTAATGGTTCGTACATTAGAATCTGTTTGCATGTGCAACATTATTGTTTTCCGTTCGACACCCATTTGAAAGAAAGCGATGAACGGAATCCGGTCGGAGACAGACATTAGACTCATGAGTCATTATTGTACGAGAGAGACGAATAAAGTGAATTATGTATATAACCAAAGCCGGCTGAAATACAAAGAAAAGCACAGGTATATTGAAACATACACACTTTGAGTACACAGAATAAAAAGGATCGCAGGAATGACCACACACGGACACAGCATCCTCTTTCTCGTCTTTGTCTTTGCCGATTCGACAATCTAAGCAAAAGGGCCCTCCAACCCAAATTGCAGTGGGCGCGTATCTTGTATTATTAACAGAGAAATCATTACATCATTTCACGTAATATTCTCGTCCTTAACAGAGAAATCATTGTAATTGTATTATTATTATTAAAAGTTGACAACATTTGACAAAATAAGATTAACGTTTTGTTTATATTAAGAGACTTCCTACTTCGGTGACTTCAAACGAGACGGGGAAGAAACGCCAATGTATTTGTGTATACAACGACGGTATATATGTAATTATTACATAATTAACAAACTTAAACTACCTTCACTAATCACTCCCAAGAAAAAACACAAGCCATCATCAAAATTAAAATAGAAAGATAAACCCAAAAATAAATGAAAATCCCAAATGCACAAAACAGAAAAAAGATATTTTTCTACTGATCAAGTGCATTAGGACCGGTACAGTAGTTAACCACATGGCTCCATACCCACTGAACCAAGAACCGCCGTCTGATCCCGTTCATATTGAACGTGGCGCCGTCGGCGCCGTTGAAGAGCTGACCCGTGTAGGAGCCTCCACCGCCGGTACCGTAGATGCCCTCGCACAGGTCCGCAATCTCCACCGGGAAGCTTGGGTCCTGCCCGGCGTACCAGGCATTCACCAACGGGTTCGTCGCCAGCTCGGCAATCTCGTGTGCGATCACACTCACCATCCCGTCTACCCCGATGTCGCCGTTCGGTGACTTTAATGGCTTCAGACCCGGGATATAATCCGGAACGGCGAACGGGTAAGCGCACACACCCGGGCACATTTTCGCCGAGTTCCCGACCCAAGCGTACGGCAGCGTATACCCGACAATGGACGGGAATGTGAAATAGTGGAACCCACATACTTGCCCGCAGAAATCCTGAACGCGCACGTCGGAAGACGTAAGTAAGAGGTAAAGCCCACTCTGTGGATTCAACGGCAAAGGTTTCGTCTTGGCCGTGACAGCGCTCTTAATCACGGACTGCATGGACAAGCGCGTGAGCGACTTCCCGTGCGAGTAGAACCGGTCGTTTTTATCCGCGCCCCAATGTACCGTACGGGAAATATTGGCGCCGGTCTGGTCCGTGTAGAGCTGTACCGTCTTCCACCAACCCGAGACAGAGGGGTGCTTCGAATTGACTGCGGAGATGGAGCTGATGAACTCGCGGATGATCTTCTTCTGGCTCCTCTCCCAAACGCCGTACCAGATTGTGTGGACTGTGATGTCAGCGGTGAGAACCGGTCCCATATGGTACTTTAAGTGGACGAACTCGGATGAGCCCTCATATTTCTTGGAGCCTCCGAACTCTAAATCATGGGCAGCGTTGGTTCTGTTATGGGGCCATGGGCGCCATCCGATCACCTCACGGAGAGAAAGGAGAATTATAACTACGGTGACGGCGAGAAACGCCGGACACCGGCGAGTACAGCCCCGGAGCATTTCAGTGAGAGTTGGAAGTGACTTTTTTTCGAGTACAAATGTGAAGCAAAGGTCAAAGGACACTGAGGCAATATATTCCCCCACAAAACAATGTAGAAGATTATATATAGAGGGAAATTACCGAATGGATGGTAGCCCCAGTTTATGATTCTCTCATTTTTTTTTATTTTTTATTTTTAGTTAAAAACATTGATTTGCAGGTAATGGAAGACAGGTGGGTTCTTTAAAGTGTGAGAAGGGATACTGGGGCCTACGTCACAGTTGTAGAAGGCGGCCGCGCGGATGATGATGACGATGATGATCATGGTGATTGTCCTCATCTCGTGATCATCTTTTATATATATAAACCCATTGCCATTGGTATTTTAGTACGTACTGTTTTGCGCGGGAAAAAAGATTTATGGACAATTAGATTGAAGGTACGTACAGTGCTGCATGCGTGGTCCAGGAAGCTGGGGATCGGAATGCATATGTAGTAACAGATTAGGGCTGAAAACCGACACTGGTCTGCCGGTTTTGCTGCCGAACCGACGCCGACCGATCACCAAATTCTCCCATTTTTGCCGACCGAAACCGACCGGTTCCAGGGGATGAAACCGGCCAGAACCGATTCCGGTCGGTTCACGGTCGGTTTCACGGTTTGGGCCGGTTTGGGCCTTTATTTTGGGCCTATTTTGAGCCCATTTTACTTATGTTTTGGGCCTCTTTTTCAATCCACTTCAATTTTTTGAATTTCAATTTTATGGTTTCACAATTTGGGCCGGTTAGACTTTTTTTCTTGTAGCATTGAAATTCATTACTAAAAACAATAAAATTAATTACTACTTAAGTAATTAGTAATAGGAACTAGTAATCCTAATAAGTTAAATAACTATTAACTACTAACTACTAAGTAATCAATAAAAATGTCCACTACATGAGTAGATGTTTAATACAAATACAAATCTACACAAATTGTTTTAAGCAATAAGCAAACAACCAACACAAATTAAAATTAAATTATCCCAAGATCAAAAATATTAGATCTTCAATTCTTCATTCCATATTCAAAAACAGTCTTCAATCTTCAATAGTTGTGACGCCAGATTGTGCTCCCAACTCTATACAGATATGAAAAAAATTAAGATTAATCATCAAATATTAATAAATTTGGCTAATGAAAAAATGAATTAAATTAACATATAAAAATAAATAAATAAATATTGAAAGAGATTAACATTACCAGATTCTACCACAAAACTCTCCACATTATCCATGGCCTCTCGAAGATCAATTGGCGCCGTTGACGGATGTCGCAACCAATTCTGAGTACAAATCAGTGCCTCAACTGTTTTCGGAGCCAATAAACTCTGAAAATGATCAAGTACACGCCCTCTTGTACTAAATGCTGACTCAGATGCAACAGTGGAAACAGGCATGGCTAACAAATCTCGTGCAATCCTCGCAAGTATAGGATAATTAACCTCATTTTATCTCCACCAGATCAACAAATCAAAAGATGAACTGAGTGCCTCACAACCATCTGATAAATACCGGTCCACCTCTGTTTTAGAAGCATTACATTCAACCTCAGAATCTGGCTCATACCAATCCATGTACAATTGTGACTCTTCACTTTCTCTTTCTTCAATAGATGTCGAAGCGGGCTGTTCACGACTACCCGAGCCCGAGGAACCAAATGTAGCATTATATTCATCGTATAAGTCGAATATTAACTGTCTCACACTAGACACCAATTGTAATCATCGGGTCTCATCATAAATTTTTCTCAAGTTGCGGGTGAGAAGCCCTAACTTATTTCGAGGATCAAGCACAACAGCAACCAACAACAACAAATTCATCTTATCCAATGAACCCCAATACTTATCATATTTCGTTCTCATGCTTATGGCCATGTTCATCAAACAACTATTGTTACTCTGACTCAGTCTAACCAACTCTTTTTGGAGCATGCAAATCTCCACAAAACTTGTATTTGCCGTGACATGAAGGGACCCAGAAAATCGACAAGTGGCATCATAGAACATTTTCAAAAATCTCACAAAAACCCGCACCGTCTCCCACTCATCAGCTCTAGGAGGCCCTATGTGTCCCTCATTAAAGTAAGATAGAAAATTGTAATCCTCACTCTCCAGCCTCCTAAAAGCTTTTTCAAATTTTTCAGCTGCATCCAACATCAGGTAAGTAGAATTCCATCGAGTTTGCACATCAAGACATAACAGTTTTTTACAATCAATCTTTTCTTTTTCTGCACGGTCGAGGAGTTAACGGTCACTGCTGCCGCCTTGTGTAGCTAGGTCCTTTATCGTGGCCAGGTGGTCAAGGACTGTCTCTGGGGAAACAGATGGTGCCGGCAGCCACTGCCAATGCCCCTCCCTTGTCACGCCACGGGCTAGGCAAGACTTCCATCCCATGTGCAAGGAGAGGTGCACACGG
>QGSO01000283.1:484133-523875 GCA_011037825.1 Carya cathayensis | reverse complement strand
TATAAACATAAAGTAATCCCACACAGAAGAGTGTGTCATCTCTCTCTCTCTCTCTCTCTCTCTCTCTCTCTCTCTCTCCCCAATTTTCTATTCTTCCCCCCTGCGTGCTGGCCATGAAGGTCATCGTTGCCCGCTGTATGCCCTGGTGCTCAAGCGTATTGCTTTGGGAACAAAAAATATCGACAATCCAAATGGTGGCCGCCGGCACTTGCTACGCCTTGACACGACTGGGTCGAGGAGTTAACGGTCACTGCTGCGCCTTGTGTAGCTAGGTCCTTATCGTGGCCAGGTGGTCAAGGACTGTCTCTGGGGAAACAGATGGTGCCGGCAGCCACTGCCAATGCCCCTCCCTTGTCACGCCACGGCTAGGCAAGACTTCCATCCCATGTGCAAGGAGAGGTGCACACGGGAGAGCTCAGTTCACAGCCCCCGCAAGAGGGGGTTGTCATGGCTACTGTTATAAACTGCTGGTGGTCAGTGGAGGGGAGAACATGGAGAGAGAGAGAGAGAGAGAGAGAGAGAATCGATGTAGCACACTACTTATTTGCCACATCAATGTGTGAGATCCATTTGTATCTCTAGCAGCTCTCTTATTTTATAGAATAGAAAAAAGATAAAGAATGAAATGTAAGTGATTTTTTTAAGACGAGTAAAATTTAAAAAAAAAAAATTATAGAAAGTGTGATTTTTAACTAAAATTTTAAAAAAATTATAGAAAATCAGATGTAAATGGTCTTATATGTTTGGATTTGTAGGGCTATGAAAATTATTGCATGTTTTTAGTGGATATTGAGCATAAAAGGGTATCATTTTTATAAGTTTTAGGAGCTATACTTTCTTCCTTTTTCAAAAAAAAAAAAAATGGAAACAATATAAACACTTTAAAAACTGTTGGGAATTAAAGGGACCTTTAATATTTTTAGGGAACCGTTTCAGTTTTTTCGGGCGGCCATAATAATTATTCTTTAATGTCTTCTTTTTTTGGGGGGTGTCACTGGACTCACTGCACAGTTGGGGTGTTCTGCTGGTCTCAGTAACTACTACTTTGATGATCAGCTATTGAAAATCATTACGATACATGATAACAAGTACATTCGGATGTAGTGACAGCTAGCCTAACAGCTTGGGAAATGCGTTTAAAAAGTACGTTTATATGTTTAAAAACTCTTTTAAAGTAAAAAAATATATATACTTAATAAATTTATAAAAATATTTTTTTAAAAAAATAAGATATTTATAGATAAATTATCGGATATAAGATACAAGTTTGATGGGATGGCAGCCCTCTACAATCTTTCCAAAAGTCAACACACATTATAACACAAAAAGAAAAAACAAAGAGGGTGATTGGAACCAAACAAATGGCTCCCACTCAATTCCCACAAGGGGAAGACCGTTTGGTGACGGTTTTTACATAGTTTGATAAACAGATTATACAACTGCCGCTGAAAGCCGCAGTACAAAGGGGTGTGCTGTAACGTGTTGGTCTGAACTAGCTAGAAGGAATTATCATATCCACTTTCACTCGATCCTGGATTAGGGAAAGCTAGAACATAGCATAACAACCAATCACTATGCCGAATTGTCGGCGAAAGAAAAACTGACGGTGGCGGCGCGCGCAGGCCACGCACCACATCTGGAGAGAGAAAAAGCCAAATCTAGAAGATTCGATGGCGTTGATCCAGATATTGCTGCGCGTGGTGGTAGAAGACTCCTTGAAACACGGAGGCACGTGAATCTCACTCGCACCATAGGCCGCGCGTAAGACATACGCGCTGCACGAAATAGCTGATTTCTGTCGGAGGGGCACGTGTCGGCCTTTGATCATCGGAAGGCAGTAGATCGGCAACTGACGGTGCTACCAAAAAAATACACAAAAACAAACCGAAAAAAGACATAACTAAACGGAAATAAACAGAGCCTTGGTCGGCGAGGAGGGGAGGTGGGTGGAGCCGAAGCACCAACCCTCCTCCCCCTAGCAAACAGTAAGAAAAACTGGGTGGGGCAAGTTACTGGGGTTTACTCAGGAGAGAGAGAGAGAGAGTAATGTTGTCTTTATAAAAGTATTTTAATCACTTAAAAAATGTTTAAAAGTCTACTTTTTGGAAGAAAAAAAAAAGTATCTAATTGAAATTTTTATCAAAAAGTTCATGTAGATATCTATATATTTTTAAAGAATTAATATAACTAACTTTAAAAGTACTTTAGATACATATTTATCAAACAGTAAACAGTTTTTAAAGTATAGAGCTTATTGTTTAAGTTATAAACTATAAGATATAAAGTTATAAATTATATTTCTCATCCCAATCCCCAACGTGCATTAAGGTTGATTGAGAGGTGAAATGAGATAATTTTAAATGAAAATTGAATAAAATATTATTATAATGTTATTTTTTAATATTATTATAATGCTATTTTTTTAATATTATTATTGTTTTAAAATTTTAAAAAAATTGAATTATTTATTATATTTTGTGTGAAATTTTAAAAAAAATTGTAATAATAAGATGAGATGAAATATTTTTACTAGTCAAATAGAGCCTAAATCGATTAAGTTGTTCAAAAATGTCCCAAAATTATATTTACCATTAACAAAGCATTTCAACTTATCTTATCTGATCATTATTATAATTTTTCTAAATTTTTAAACAAAATACAATAAATAATTCAAAATTTTTAAATCACAATATAAAAATAATATTGTATTATTTTAACAATATTTTATTCAAATTAAAACTTTTATTTAATCTCATCTCATCTCAATTCACTATTCAAACCTTCCCTAAAACCCCTCTCTCAAAATTAGATTCAAGGCTCTTAATTTATTGACGAGAAAGATCAATTGCTATAGTTAAGAATAGATTTTATATTAACGTAACTTCATGTAATGAGTTATAATATTTTTATAATAAAATTAATTTTATAATCTGACGTATAGATTAATCTATATTAATTTGTAAATTTATTTTTATAAAAAAATTTTATAGTTAACGCATTGGTCTTGTTGAAATAACACCGGCACAGATAATGTTGAGATTAAATATTAATCACCTNTCAAATTTATATAAATATTAATTTTCAACGATAGGTGATTAATATTTAATCTCAACATTATCTGTGCCGGCGTTATTTCAACAAGACGAATGCGTTAACTATAAAATTTTTTTATAAAAATAAATTTATAAATTAATATAGATTAATCTATACGTCAGATTATAAAATTAATTTTATTATAAAAATATTATAACTCATTACATGAAGTTACGTTAATATAAAATCTATTCTTAACTATAGCAATTGATCTTTCTCGTCAATAAATTAAGAGCCTTGAATCTAATTTTGAGAGAGGGGTTTTAGGGAAGGTTTGAATAGTGAATTGAGATGAGATGAGATTAAATAAAAGTTTTAATTTGAATAAAATATTGTTAAAATAATACAATATTATTTTTATATTGTGATTTAAAAATTTTGAATTATTTATTGTATTTTGTTTAAAAATTTAGAAAAATTATAATAATGATCAGATAAGATAAGTTGAAATGCTTTGTTAATGGTAAATATAATTTTGGGACATTTTTGAACAACTTAATCGATTTAGGCTCTATTTGACTAGTAAAAATATTTCATCTCATCTTATTATTACAATTTTTTTTAAACGGCACAGATAACGTTGAGATTAAATATTAATCACCTATCGTTGAAAATTAATATTTATATAAATTTGAAATGCGATAGTTTTAGTATTCGTTCACTCTAATATGTCTAACCTCAACCTTTATTATGAACAACAATTAAGGAAAAATGAGATGAAATGTAAATTTTATAAATAGTAATAAGATGATTTGTAAATAATAGTGAGATAATTTGAATTAATTATTTATTGAGTTTTAGGAAATGAGAAAGAAAAATTTGAATAAAAATATTATAAAGTCAAAATATTATTATAATATAATTTTTGTTTTAGAATTTAAAAAAGTCTAAATTTCTTTTTGTTTGGAAATTTAGAAAAGTGGTAATAATTAATTTGAAAAGTTGTAATGATTGATTTAAAAGTATTTGTATTTACTACAAGAAAATAGCTTTTTACGTTACCTAAATTCGTCGCAAAAAAATTCAAAACTGTCACGATTATTTTTTAGCGATGTGTTTTATGTTTTTTACAACATATTTAGGTGACACAAAAAATCATTTTTCTTGTAATGAATTTGAATGATATTTAGGAAAAGAAATGAAATGGAATCATATAAAATTATATGAAATAAGATGGGAACTATTTCCTAAGACGTAAGCTTACAATTGTTAAACTAGTGAAAATTTGTAAATCATGAGCTTTGGTACTTAAGATCTTCCTCACACATCACACGTCACATGAAATGATCATACAATAGTAATAACCATCCGAATAAATTTCATTATAAGTAGCGTGAATTGCTTAATAAATACACCATAAAAAAAAGCTTTATATATTTAATTTTTTGAACTATAGACTATAGATTAATTTGGACATGAATTCCTAAAAAAGAACGTCAGGCACACCTATCAAAATCTCCAGTAATTTAGATAGATAGGACGACACACCAACTTGGAGCATCTCATCCAATTATATATAAAACCTACTTTATGATCGTCTTTTAGGGTTATTCACATGATGATCAGTTAAGGGACAGCCTCAAAAGGTTAACAAAAACTAAATCAAATAAAAGGAAAACACATGAGTTTTGCCGTGCGCGCCTAGCTAGCTTCTCACACGTACGTCGGTCGGGTAGCGCGCCTTGATATGAAACTTTCATGCGGACGTGAAGTTTCCTTTCCTACCTTTCAGCCCATTGTTTTGTTTTCAGGAAACCAGACGTACGTAAATCGGTAAATGAAAGCTGCATGACATGATATACATTATATCGTAGTATGAGACGGGAATGACATATTATTATATAGCTAAAAACCAAGAATACTGGAAAAAAAAAGGGTAAAAACATCTGATATATATGTGAATCCATGGAAGGATTTGGAAAATAACCCAAATAACTAGAAGACATAGAATAAATACAATTGATTCGACCGCTGCTTGGCACAACATGCAGTTTATTTCCTCCAACTCCAAGCATTCATTTCACAATTATGTCCATCTCTATACTCCTACCAAATCCATTCACAGAAATTAAATGAGAATCCTTTTAGTACTGGTGCACGGCCCCACTTTCAGGTGTAAAATAGTTAAATGCTAGTCCAGAACACATAGCCACAGAGAGAGACAGAGAGATGATCAGAGAGGTCTATGACTCTATGCCTCAATATCTTTAGGGGGGTAGGTGGGGAAATCTAAGAAGAATTGGTACGTAGGATTTAGGCCGACAGATTTGAGTAAGAGAAACATAAAAATAATTTTGTGATGTAATTTGTCAAAATTATTTTTATTATATAATTAATCAAATAAATTATATAAAATTATGTTAATTTATAAATTTATTTTTATAAAAAAAAATTATGTCTACTACTCGTTAAGAAATGAAGAACTAATTAATTAGATATTTTGTCTTAATTTTATTTATTGTCGGCTATGGTACGTGCATTGAACATTCATGAACTGGTTTATGAGACATGCTGCAGCAGAAGCTCGATCGGTTGATATCACGTAGTTTTCACCTTTATTATAAGAATCCTTTTGATAGATTCTTTTCTTTGCTGTGTTTGTGCCAAGAAATTAATAGCAAGACTAACGTACGTACATATTGTAGGTTATGTTGCATATGATCTATATATATTAGCATAAATTGTGGACAGACTGAAAGATCGGCCGACATGAGATCAAGAAGTTTGTCACAGACTGTACGAGAATGCAAATTTTGCAAGAATCAGTACATAACTTCTGCATGATCAAGCCCCCCAACACTTTGGCTTTTGGAGTGTTCATTAATTAAACGATCGACCTAGCTAGCTCGATGATCTGTAAGGATTAAGATTATCTGTAACTATGACCTCTGATCATGTACGTACAGGGAATATTTATATATAGCATTAAACTTGGATATATAGTAGTCCTATAGCTATAACCTATATATCTCAAAGTTCTCATTTTGGAGTAAATGAACTTTGTACGTAAACGTGGTAGAGATTAATCGGAAGACTAGCTAATTAACATTCGAACTTTGTTTCATTAATAATGTCGATGACTGAATTGAGATTAAAGAAGTGATCTTGATGGCATTATGCGATGCAAGATAAATCAAATCTTTACTTCTAAGTCAGTAAAGCATACCGGCCTGCAACCTCCAAATCATTGACATGGTAAAAACTTGATTTAAATTTTAAATATCTTTTGAAAATCTAGTACTGTGATCATGTCTTAGAAATAGAATTATTCTAAATCAAAACTAAGTCTCCTACATTAATGTTCTGTCTAGATTACGTATAAATGATGCAAAAGGGTAATGGGGATGTTAATTAAGAGGGTGATCGAGGATCGACTAGCTAGGAGGCCCCCCCTCTCTTGTAAAATTGTCCGAGTTTGCCTATAATTTCGGCAAAGAATTGGACTTGGAGGGTACGTACCCTTTCAGATTCATTAGACTTTTGAGTACTTTGAATTTTGGGTCTCAAACCCCTTTGACTTTGGTGCTTGCAGGCCAATTAATCTCCACAGAAACCCTCGCAGGTTTTGTTCCGATTCAATTTTTTCCAAGCCTAGCGATCAAAATATCTTCAGAAAAAGATATTGTTGGGTGGACGTTGATGGTGATATCATGCAACAGATTTCACAAAGAAACAAATCCTCCAAGAAAATCTTAATCATTATGGAGTACTCAAATCTTGGCTTGTCTATAACTATATATATAATGTATATAAGAGAGCAAAGTTAAATGGTTAAATCACGTGTTTTTTAACCGAATAATTAATAATGTATTATATATAATGATCAGTAATACTAAATACAGTCGTGAAGAGTGTAAGCGATCTATAATCTTTTTTTCTTTTAAATGGGGCTCATTATTAAAGAATTAATTTTTTTTCATATGGTCCTATACTTATTTACTCACTTTTTTTTTTTAAAAGATTGCATAGCGTTTACGTATTCACGATTGTAAATATCATTTCTCATTTAATACTCTTATTTTACTTTCATTTTATTTTAATTATTTTTTAAAATAATTCAAAAACTGCTAATCAATGTAACCTCATTACAATACAAGGACGGAAGATGATGATATGATGAGCAAGTCTCCTATACTTTAAAAAATAAAACAAAATTTATTTAAGTCTTAAATTTATTTATTTTTTTGAAAAAAAATATGCGAAACTTACGCAATATAAAAATGCTGAATATTAATATTTCTTAGTAGGCATGCAGCTAGCTTATAAATTATTCATATATAGCTTACGCATGAATGTAGTCATATTCCTTCATTGATGTTTGATGAAAGAAATCAAAAGGTCATAGGCCCTAATGGACAAAATCAATTTTTAGGAGGGGTCCAAACAATGCACGGATTCACCGATCGAATTGTGATTGATTTTCCATTTTTGTTTTTTGGGACTCATGATAAATTAGTGATCCCGACATAATTTCTTTATAGAAAAACGTGTTGATGAAAAATTAAAGCTTGAATTCATGTGATGTTTATGATTTAACAAAAAGCTTATCCACCAATCATGCATGGTTATTGATCGAAACGAGTAACTTGTAAAAAGAGGGTCCATTAATTAATCCTGTTTGATGAAAAAGAACCGAAAGAAAGAATCTTAAATTAATCAAGATTGTAAGGTGATCGAATTTAACAAAAGCACACCAGTCAAATGATGTTGTTTGGCACCGATGATGATCATCGAATATTGCAAAAAGAATCACAAATAAATAAAACCACCTCAATTAATATTAATCCTGTAAATTATACATCATCATGTTCATGTTATATTATCTGATGGGAAATGATGTTTATCAATTAACTAATGCTTTGTTTTCTTTTTCATGATTTGATTAGACCTCCTCTCACCCTCACCATAATAATTTTTCTACGCCATGCAGCATGGACCCATGATTCAATCATTCAAGGCTAGGGGTTCTCTAGCTCATGAATTATATATGTTATATGCTAATTTGTATCCATTAATCGGCTCTCCACGCGTTATATTAACGTGGAATTACTCATTAATGGTTGAAAATCGAGATGAAAGTATAAGAAATGATAGTTGCAGTTGTGAGTGAGTAAGTGCCGTGTAATTATTTTTAAAAAATGAATAAATATAAGACTCACATGAAAAGAAATTAATTTTTTAATTGGATACTTCATTCTTTTTCAAAGCTAATATACTGATTGTACGATACTTATACATTACATGGCTATATGTAGCCTTACTCGTGTTTAAGAAATGATATATGTTTGGAAGTTGTTGAATTTGGTTAAGTTTTCTAAACACGGCCAAACCGGCCATCTTGAAGGAAATGTTTGGTCAATTCTATTTGTTTCAAAGAAAATCATCTTAAAAAGGAGAGCTGATGAATGCTTGAAAGAAAAGTTTTTGATAGAGAGCATTACATTGGCTTATCAAAGTTATTTTTAAAATTTGATGAAAAGTAAAAGTTTTTCATAAATTAGAACCTTCCTATCCATAATCCCAATTGGATTAGTATTAGATTCATAAAATAATAATATAATATTATTTTTTTAATAATAATAATTTTTTTTTTCATTTTTAGCAATTAAACTAAGTATATGTATATTAATAATTTAATTTTATTCTTGAGGCTGACTATAAATCCAAAACTGAAATGAAACTAGGGTTGTAGGGAAAAAAATGAGAGAGGGAAAATAAAGTACATTAGTTGGAAATTAAAATATAGTAAAATAATTAGTTGATGAGTGTATAGTAACCCTTCAAATTTGAAGAAAACTATAGATTTATTGTAGCTCAAAACTCTCCATTTTTTATTTGACTAATCCAATACAGCTTTGATTTATACATATTAATTATTTTATACATTTAACTTAATTTTTGATGAAGCTAATGTCAATGCTGTGACACATGGACATATTCTTTGTGGATAAAAGAAAAAAGATAAAAGGTGGATCGATTAGGTTGCGACTAGGATTAGGATCATGCGGATTTTGTCACGAGGGAAAAGTTGTACCCGCAAAAGTGTAAAGGATGATAATAAATGTTGAAAAATGATAGTATTGTCCTTTATTTTGACTATTTATATATTTAATTTTTTTATTAACAATGAAAAAAAATGATTATTAATATATTGATGTATTTTTTTTAAATATTTAAAGATGTTTAAAAAATGTGAAAAAGAAAAGAAATTTAAAAAAATATAATTTACATTAGAGGGCACACCTAGCAGTCAAACCCAGACAACATGTCATAAATGTTTCATAGAAAAATAATCTAATAAAATTAAACTCAAAAATTATAATAATTTGATATGATACGTTAGATTGTAAAGTTTTTTAATAAATGATATTTACCGTAAAAAAATGTATAAGTACTACACACTTGTTTTGAAAAAAAGAATAAATATGACTTATATGAAAAAATTAATTTTTTAATAATAAATCACATTTTTTTTTCTTAAAAAGAGTGATACTTGCATAATACATGATTGTATATAGTATTATTCATATTCTTTTTTACTGTAAAGTAGATTTGATGTACTATATAAAATTACGTCAGCTTATAAATTTAGTTTTATAAAATCTTTTTTATAAATTTAACATTTCTCTAGATTAATTGCGTCCACTAAAAGCAATATAATTTTCGTACAATTTGATTCAGACATATTAATACTAGTCCTATAGAGCCACCCTATCCACTCAATATCAATGGTGAATATTTAAATGAAAGTTAAGTAATATATCGTCATTGACTATTTAAGATCATGTGCAATGAATCAAGCCATTATTGTCAGACACTTTGAGTTTTAATTTTTTCTTTTTTTTTTTTTTGTAAAAATATAATTTTCATGCAAATTAATATCGAACAAAGAAGCTGCCCTTACAAAATATTATTATTTTTTCAATAATTTTTTTTTTTATATAAAGTAATGAGGTTGATAGTATTTTTAACAATTCATATATAAAATATGAGTTTTGTTACGTACAGGTAAAGTCGTGTATTAATCTGTATATCAATATTGATTACCTCATATTTAAAATTTAGATTAACACTATTTTTAATAAAATCTACTTTTTAACTAATCACAATATATTAATACACATGTTAATACGTAATTACGTTTATAACTAGATTTTTTTCATAAAATATTACAATTTTAACCCTCCTTGATTCAAGTCATCAAGAGTAGACATCATTATTCGTGGAGAAATGATTGGGATCGGGATAATCCGGATAATCCGTCCGGACATTTCTCCTGATATATTTTTTAAAAAATTTAAATTTAGTGAATAAAGTAAGTATTTTATTAATATTGTGAATTATTTTTTAAAATATTTTTGAGTATTTCCTGAGCCAGTGGTTGTAGCTGGATTCTTTTTCCTGTCAAATGAGACTAACTCTTAGGACTCATGATTACTACGTACTATATATGCATGACTATCTTTAATACTCACAGTTAACATATTCCATCACTCTCTAATAAAAAAACATATTCCATCACAAAAAGAAAAAAATTGTCCAGTTTTACTATCGAAAGATTTTAAATCAATGATTTAATCTTTAATAATTGATATAAAGGGTTTCTCTGTAAAAAATTATCGTCCATTCGATCAATTGCTATATCAACTTTATTGTCATCTATTTCATCAAAGCTCTCTATATATTATGCTATGTTCTGTTTAACTGATAATAAAACATACCAAGATTTCAAAATTTGAACCTAAGGACAGGTTTGGAGAGTGAGAATATGAAAATTTTATAAATACTAATAAGATATTTGTGAATATTTTTTTTTTTTGAAATAGACTTAAATTCATTCCTGAATGAAGGAAGTTACAATTGTGAACGATAATTACGGATAACAAGCCCCGATTACAAGTCAACTACCCATCGGTTGTACGCACCCCCGCACACAATTTTCATTGTGCCGAACAATGTCTAAAACTTCTAAACTCTCCAAAGACAAAACCGTAACTGAGATGCGAGACTCTGTAAAACAGAAGTGTCCATCTCGGTTCGTCTGCGAGAAAACAACACAAAACATCCCCACCCTCCATGGAACTACCCAATCTTCACCTTCCACAGAAGGAGAGGACTCACAACCCTAATCCTAAAAGAGGAGAGGGACTTGCCTATTTCAAAAAACAACACTGAAAACAAACTAAAATAAAACCAACTGTAACAGACTATTGAAAAAACAAAGTGAAAACACCATAATGCACTCCCTAGGCGCCTTATGCCCACTAGCCTTTCGCCCAACCACTTTCTGCACTGGTTTTCTGACAGCACCCCACGTTCTTCACAGTAACCTGCTTAGCACTCCTCCACGACACACAGTAACCAACAAAACGTAGCGTAGAGCAGCAATCTGCTCCCCGTCACCAGCTCTGTTCCGTCACCGTCGCCAGCCCATAACCACCAAAACAAGCCATCCTCCACTTCGGCTAGAAGAACGGAAACCAGAGGCAAAAAACCAAAGACCAAGCACATAGCCACTAAAAACTTTATTTCCAGAGACGAAAAAACACAAACAGAACTAAGAAAACCTCAGAAAACAGCGTCACCCTTGCTCCAGCCACCACCAATGAGAATCTCCACCCTGAGCTACGTTCGAACTCCACCCCAGAAGATCACCTTATCCCCCCTTGCACCTCAGCATGAATCCAAATAAAAGCTCTGTTTTCCATGGATAAAACCGAGAGCCTTAACCCCACGGGATTACACCAAAGCTTGCAAGCAGTCCAAACACTTTTGACGGCAAAACGTCTGGACTCTGCCCACACCAGAGGCCCTCTGTTTTCCACTACGCCCAGCTATGTAGTTTAATAATGGTGGTCAAACACAGAATCACCTTCAAACCACTCCATTCCACGGCAAAAAACGCAGTCGAGGCCCTCCTCCACCGTGCAAACATCACTCCGCCAACCGCGAGATTTAAACCGGAGGATGACTTTGGGCTCCTTGACGGAGAAGTGGAGCTTTCGACCACCATCCCACCGCCAAACCGACGCTTTATTGTAAACGGAAAAACCAAAAGCAAAAACAGAGAGATGGAAACGGAAAAGGAAACTAAAGAAAAACGGAAAACAAAAAATTATAAAAAAATTTTTGAGTTTTGGAAAAAGAACGAAAAAGTTAAATAAAAAATATTATAAATTTAAAATATTGTAATAATATAATTTTATGATATTGTTTTTATTTAGAGATTTGAATAAGTTAGAATTGTTTTTTGTTTTTTATTTTTTATTTGAAAGTTTGAAAAAGTGGTAATAATTAATTTGAAAATTTTATATTTGAATTATGTTTGAAAATAAAATGAGATTAAATAAGAATTTTGTGTCTTATCCCATGCCTCAAACCTATCCTAAATATACTAATAAATAGAACACCAAGTATAAAAATATTGGGAAAGAAAATAAAAAAGGAATTACTGGGGGGATGGGGGAATGTTCATTTGATATGTGAACATGCATCTTTGATGTATAGCAGATAAGGAAAAACAAAAGCACATGTAAATACATTTAAAATAAAAGGAATAAAAAACATTTTCTGCTTGAAACTGTAGACGAGACATTTATTTAACGAACAGCAACAGGGCCTATCGGGATGGGCTTAGTTCCAGAAGAACGTGGGCCTGCTTCTTGTTGAGCCTTGAATCATTCATGGCCTCCAAAGCCCGTAGAACTAGAAAGGTTATTCATTCACATGCAAAAGCCATTTGCTATTGCCAGTGTTAAAGAACGTATTCTCCACTTCACGCCGGCATGCTTGCAAGCAAACCTCGAGCCGGTGACAAATATAATAAGATTCACCCGATTCAAACACATTTAAACAGGTAAAAATGCACCAACTGTCAGCAACATAATTTTCTCCCATCGTAGAACAGATGACTTCCACGGAATATGTGTCGAAGAGAATTCCACTGGAAACACGATGACATAAACCATTTCTCACGGTATTCAAATATGAAAATAGTTAAATGATTAAAAAATCTCAAACTTAAGAAAACTGCAAAATATCAAAATCTCCATCTCACAGATGTCTTTCATGACAAGAACATACTGGAAGCACACCTACTGCCTTAAACCTACAGGATCGCTCAAGCTTGAGGCTTGGATGTATGTTCCAAGAAAACTTAGAAACATAAGGTAAAGATTCTAATTGACTATAGTAGGACATGTTTAAGAATCCGCAATGGTAACTTCAACCTCCACACCAGGTTCAATAGTGATGGAGGTAATTTGCTTAACAACATCTGGGGAGCTAAAGAGGTCAATAACTCGCTTGTGGACACGAAGCTCGAATCGATCCCAGGTGTTGGTACCTGCAAACCAGAATCCCAAAAGCATAAAAATTTGCAAATAAAACAAAAACACTTGAGACAATGAACTTAACCATAATAACTCCAAGCAAATAGGATTCCAGCACGCTATCAGAAACATAAGTACGCCTCAGTACAACTTAGTTGACCTACAACCATAAAGCTGTCTAATTTTTTTTTGATACGGAAAAAAAAAGCTACAGCAAGATCCACAATACAACCATAAGGCATACATATTTGAACTCCCAGGTGTTTCCTTTCCAAACATAAAGTTAATATTAGCAGAAAAATTCTTTTTGATAAATCCATAGCATAAACATTGAGAAGGACAACAATCAAAATATAGGCATATTGGAGAACAATAAGTCACCAGATATCCAGCTGCAAATTAGTCTGGAGTTATGTCTCCACGCACCATAATAATGTATTCACTGGTCATAAAAGATAAAAAACAAACTACTGAAAAGAACACATTGCCGAACCAAAGCCTATTTCCACATGCTGATCTCAATTAGTGGATCAAAATAAAGTAAGACCAATCAGGCCATCAGTTGTGAGGGATTCAGCTAGTACTGAGGCAGTTACAAATTCTTCATTTTCTAAGATCCTCACAAACCGAAATAAGGGTTTCACCATTTCGTGTATATCATGAGACAGCTTAACCCAAATGCAGACCCTAGCCAGGTTTCTTTTTTTACTTCAGCCTACTGTCTTATAATTGTGATACAAATATCCCGATGAAACCACCCACAATATTCACTCCGTTTCATATTTCTTCCAATACTCATTCTACACCATTAAGTAGGATGCAAAGCATGACTCAAGCAAATGAGATCAGAATACAGAAGAGAATATAATGGATCAAGAGAAGGCAGGTTAAATACCATGTATATCATAGTGATGGCAACATACCACAGAGTATCAGCCTCCCAACATTATAGAAATGTTTACAGCTGGATACAATAGGCTTACCAAATTAAAATTGAAAAACGAGTACAATGGCAAAGAAAATAATATGAGGCCAGGTATTTAAAACTCCAGTGGAGTAATATATAAAAAAATATTATATACCTTCACCACAAGGGGACTTCCTGGTGGTGATGTGCAGAACCTTGGTGGGCATTCTCACCGGTCCCTTAACCCTCAATCGCTTGTCCTTGGCACCACGAACCAAATCCGCACAAACTATTAAACATGGAACAAAACCATCAGGCTAATATACAACCCAGTTCACATAAATGGGATCCGAAAACACATAAAGAGACCTGTGGACAAAACTTGGTAGAAAAATTCCTGTAAGATTAAAAAAAATATGAAAAACTACTAACAATGAAAGTAGGACCCGAACAGTGGTCAAAACATTCGATAATAAAATCCCAAATGCGTCGTACATGAATGTCAAAATAAACCCAAGTCAATCCTAAATAACCTAAGGGCGTCTTATGTCTAGACTTAAACCATTATCAGAACCAACTTATTTCTGTTGTAATACCATCAGTCACCATCATCATCATATGAAAGATATATGCTCATAAACCAAAATAAAGACGAAAGCAAAGAACTTTTTTTCTTTTCTTTTCTTTTTTTGTTTTGTTGGGTGGGGGGTTGGTTTACCTTTCTCGAGGTTCTTGACGTTCTTGGAGGAGAGGGTGATCCTGATCTTGTGAATCTGCTCCTGAGGCTCATCTACACCCTGCTGCTTCGGCGGCTTCAATGCGTACGCCATTCTTGCTTGCTTCCTTTCCTACCAAATTCCAATCGCCACATATGAATAAAAAAAACTTGCTCTGGGTCAAATTTTCTCATTAATTCAAACAAACCCAATTGCGAATGAAATTAAGGAAACAAACAGATCCCAGCCACTATTCTTACTGCCAAAACTAACCGAAAAGCTATAAGATCAAAGCCTCCGTGTGATAGCGCTAAGAAAGAGTTTTATATGGGAAGAGATAAAGCAAGAGAAGGACCTTGGTGCTGAAGGAGGTGTGGAGCTCGACGGCTGCGGCTACGATACCTCTTCTCTCAGAATTAGAATAGGATGTGAAAGGGCGATTCTTCCGTTAGATATACGTGCTCTTGTTTTTTTAAGGTTTTGGAGGATTAGAATGGGCTGGGCCCGTTTGGAAGATTGATCAATTGGGTTGACTCTAAACCCAAATAATCAGACAGACGACGTGCGCCATATAGGTTCGGTTTGGCAGTTGAGATTTTTATCTCAAACTTAAAATTTTTATCTCATCATTACAACTTTTTAAAATTTTTAAATAAAATATAATAAATAATTTAACATTTTCTTAACTTTTTAAAATCTTAAAATAATAATAATATTAAAATATAATCATTTTAAAACTCAAAATTCTCATTTTACTACCAAACCGAACCAGTCTATGGAATTGATGGGAGGCGATATGCTTTACTATTATTTGAAAATGATATTTACAGTCGTATTGTATATAAGTACGGTATAATATTTTTGAAAAAAATGAGTAAATTGCTTATGCTACATACAGTCGTAAAATGTGTAAATGTCGTACAATCATTTTGAAAAAGAGTAAGATTCACTATTAAAAAAATTAGAACATAGTGCTAGCTAGCCAAATCCATGATATTACTTCTCCAGTCCAAATGTTAGATCGATAGTTTATTTGCAGAATTCTTCTAACAAGATTTTGAACCATACGAGCTCAAAGCATTTTCAAAAAATAAGAAATAAGTAAGGAACTTTTGCTATTGAGAAAACCTTCAAACCGGTTAATCTGTTCTTCCTCAAATAACAACCCCCTAATGTGTATTTGATACGTAGGGTTTCCATTTTAGATTCCATATAACTACACAATAGCTGATAAGGACAAAAAATTCCATCCCACAACCCTCCCCCCCCCCCCCCCCCCCCCCCCCCCCCCCCCCCCCCCCCCCCCCCCCCCCCCCCCCCCCCCCCCCCCCCCCCCCCCCCCCCCCCCCCCCCCCCCCCCCCCCCCCCCCCCCCCCCCCCCCCCCCCCCCCCCCCCCCCCCCCCCACCCCCCCCCCCCCCCCCCCCCCCCCCCCCCCCCCCCCCCCCCCCCCCCCCCCCCCCCCCCCCCCCCCCCCCCCCCCCCCCCCCCCCCCCCCCCCCCCCGCCCCCCCCGCGCCTCTCTCTCCTCAAGCCTCCCTCCTGCTTACCCTGCCTCTCTCCCGTTGAAACCCAGTCCACTGTAAATCTTGCCTGCCCCCTAAAAAAATTATGTAGTCCATGCCTTAGTATTTTAATCATGTGTTGCACCATCGTCTATTTCCAGAATTTTCATCCATCTTTCTTCTCACTCAGCCATTAAATGTAAATCTTGCTTGTGTAATTACTCCTTGAAAGGTTTACAAAGATGCTCGAACGACTTATGGTAAAATACTAGGCAACTACCAGAGAGAGTTCGTTAGTATAGAATGAGAACATTATGAAAAACACTTGAAAAATAATTTCAAAAAAATGACTCAAAGAATCCTACTCAAATCAATAAATATGCAAACCCATTTTCTGGCTTCTCAAGCAAAACAAAGTTCCCAAGCGGTTTTATCATCCTTCTTGGCTAGATCTTGTTTCATTACTCTGCTTTGATACATAGGTGACAAATAAAACAAGTTAAGATGTCTTTGATTACGTGTTTATTTGGTGGCAGACCAAGCGTCGTTTTCAATTTGTTCTCGCAATTTATTGTTTTGGATAGGGGCGAACAAGATGGGTGAGATGGATGTTTGTCGGAAGACCTTGCTACGTGAGAGAGATTAGTTGAGACGGAACTTCTTTTCGAAATGGTAAGAGGATGGGGATGAACTGAGAATTGGCGAATTGATCTAAAAGGAGAAGAAATCAATGTTTTAAATTCTGTTCTGGTGATGATTCCAGTTTAAGTGAATATTTCAGTACAAGTATATTTCGATGTACATTAACTATATATTATATATAAATATTTATGTCTATATAAACTAACAACTAATAAAATAAATACATATATATATAAGTATTGTATACGTGTATATATATATTTAAGAATTGAAGATTTATAAAATGAAAATAAGTTGAGAAAATCACAAACTTGAATTGAGACACAAAAGCAAAGAAAAATAAAATAAAAAAATAGATAAATTATTAGAAATAATGATATTTGAAAAAAAATGAGAGGACATTTAAAGTTACAAAAAATATAACTATACAAATATATTTTATACTTAATAATTAATTAAATAAGTTCTATATTTAAAATTTACAAAAATTTCATCCAAACATAATTTTTTTTTTAAAATAATCTGAAATAAAATAGAACTCGAAATGCCAATTCCGGTCAAAAGGGCCGAAATTTAACCGGAATAGTCAAAACGAGTCAGAATTTGAAACAAAATATAACAATGAGATATCGTATACCGGATACTAGATCGAAACGGCAATTCCCAGCCAAATAGAACAAAATTTAAAACTATGGAAGAATTGAGTAGGGATCCACCAGATGGTAAACTTACCATGAAAAAAGAAGAAAAATCCCACCGATGTAACTGGTGGGTCTGGAATTTGCATTGGGCTACCTGGCGTCGAACTAGTTGGTGGCGGCGACTGGTGAAGAATATCAATGAGTCACAGCCACAGCGTCTGGTGAAGGATATTGTGCATCTGCTGGAGAGGAAAATAGGGTTTACAAATATTTTGGAAAAAAAATCTGATGTAGCCATTCTCCTGGATCTTTTTTATTAAATGCTGATGTGTAAGTTGGCTATTGGGTGTTGCTTTAAGCTTAAGCATATATCACTCCAAGGCAATGTTTTGAATACCATATCAGTCAAGGCACTATAATGAAATATTTCGGTATCAGTATCGTTTCAGGATAGTCGATATATGAATAAATTATATATATAAAAATTATATTTCAAAATAATAGTCTATATATGAAGAAATTATACATACATATATGCATAAATTATAAA
Source organism: Carya cathayensis (assembly GCA_011037825.1). Lineage (NCBI taxonomy): Eukaryota > Viridiplantae > Streptophyta > Magnoliopsida > Fagales > Juglandaceae > Carya > Carya cathayensis. The sequence continues at coordinate 505,492 of QGSO01000283.1, read as the reverse complement.
TAGTTTGGCCTGAATTGGAGATCAAAAAATAAGCTTATAGTACGAAAGAAAGAAAAAAATAAATAAAGAAAAAAAAGAGGCCAAAATACTAGTCGGAACGGGCCGATACGCAGGCTGAAATATAGGTCAGTATGGTCAGTACAAAACAGTTCCAATATCTGTACCGGCCGGTACGGTACAATTTTCAAAACAATGCTCCAAAGCAGAACTGTTTGCTGTTTGGATAGAAATCACCTTCAGTTATCTGTCAAAATCGAATGATCAAGACTCTAACCTAGAAATGTTCATCCAAAACATAGATGACATCAAGTTAGACAGCCTAGCAGTTTGACATTTTAAGTTCACACGATTTGCTCACAACTGTGCATATAAAAAAATTGAGTAACTATATAAATATATATATATATATAAATATATAAAATGACAAAATGTTCAAATAAGATAACTACTAGTCCTCAAAAAATATAATGGAACTGGAAATACAAAACAAATTTCATGATTCCGTCTAATCTCCTCAATTAAAATAAGCAAAACAAAATCTTCCCATAGTTATGAATTCGACAGTCTCAGAGCCAGACATCTGCCGGAAGACTTCCCTCCAACAGATTACCCGTACCTCTCATCCATGCCTAAAAGTTTGCTGAGCTCCATGCTATACTTAGGCAACAAGAGTGCTAGCAGTGGTTGACTCACTGCAGAATAAAGGTTGAGTCAGTGACATAATTTTTTTTTAGGTAAACTAAAATTTTATTGATAAATAATAAAAGGCCCAGACCAAGTCCACAGAAAGTATATAAGAGAGGACATATACAAGAGAGGTTGAATACAAGAGAAGATTCATGAACGAACACACACACACAGAGTTTGGATGAAAATTCTAAGTGAGCAAATTGGATGAATACTGGGATCATTAAAGAGAGTTGATTTAAAGAGCTAGATGGCTCCACAAGCATAGGCGATGCATGTCCAGAAAATAGATAGAGAGTGAGAGAGAGTTACAACATTCTACTTTGTTTTTATTTAGAAATAACCACTAGGAGACCAACATTCTCTGCTACGCTAATGCCAATAAATTTGAGTTTGCTACCACAAAGAAGGAACCCCATATACCCAAATCCAAGTCCATGCGACAAAACCACTCCAGTCTATGAAGAATCTTTCTTTGAAATGGATTTGTGAAATCAAGAACGAGTGAAGAGAGTGTGGGGAAGGAAAAGACCGGAGTTTTTTTCTTTTTAAAGTTTCGAAAAAGAAATACCAGCTGTTGAGACCATAAGGGAGAAGACTTGGATAAAAACCTAACCTGCATGCAATTATATTTTCCACAAGCAAAATTATCCGGCATGAAAATAACAAAAAACTGTATCTGATTGCACGCACCAAACTAAAAGCATCTAATCCCAATTCAATCTTTCATTTAGCGGCTCAAACATGGCCATCAAGGTTATAATCTAAAATCCCACTCTAATCAAATAGACAATCCTATAAAAGGTGGGCTTTGTAATGAATCTCCATGCAGATATTCATTGACGTCATCCTCACAGACATTGTTTTTTCCCCCATATTTTGTAGAAAAACAAAGGTGCAGAAAAATTTCATAACTTTCTATCTATAATCCATCATTATAATTATGGAAAGGGGCAACATTTTCAATTTAGCCCAAAACCGAGAGACGGCTTCATAACAAGGAGCTTTGAAACATGGGCTTTCGCACAAAGAAAAACGTTACAATCAGGGTATTATCTTTTGGAACAATTATGTGTTATCATTCTACCAAAGAAAGAGACCAGTAACAAATAAACGAGAGTACTACTGATGCCCCCATATTCACAACACTTTAGTCCTATACCGAAACTGAGAGCCATGATCAATTTTTCAACGAACGGTAGCAGGAGAATAAAATACTTAATCAAGAGGCCTTACGAGAAGACTTACTATTTCCATACAGGTGGAAGCTTCTTTGTCTTTTTGTAGTACCGAGCGAGCCTGTGAATCCTGCTCTCAACAAGAATCAACCTGAACTTGGAATCCTTATCCTTCCTGTTTCTCTCCAGATGCTTACGGATGGACACTGCCTTCTTGATAAGGTGATACAGATCCTCCGGAATTTCAGGTGCAAGACCTAACTCAATTGAAAAAAAAAAAACAATTAAAAAATGGAATGGGGAAGAAAGATACCCAAAGAAAACAATCTGGCCTGACCGGAACTCGTATAAAATTCTAGACTATATTACACAAGCTTTGAATGCCAGCATTTTGATTGAAAAACCAAAGAAGAAAATGGGATAAACTCATTCTCAAGCTAGTTCGATTCTATCGTTTCAGGTTCTATCAAGAGATTTCCTTAATTATACAAGTAGAAACCACATAACAAACGTCTTATATATGACATTTTCTCGTTATCACGCAACAGAGCCATCCCGTATTAAACTACTTCACTCTAGACAAGTAAAAACATCAAATCCAGCAGATTAAATGTTGTCATGTCCTCTCGAGTCCCCAAAAGTCAAAACCTGTAGGCCACAAAGCTTCGGTTCTATCCCGACCACATTGTCTGTCAACCAACAGGGCACAATATAAACATACCATGAGCCTTGAGAATACGCAAGATCTTGCTTCCAGTAACGCTCTTGACCTGAGCGATACCATGAGAGTCACGAAGAATCACACCAATCTGGGACGGCGTCAGACCCTTCTTCGCAAACTTGCAAATGTTCTCCTCAACCTAAAACCCGCACAAAAACCACAGCCCATCGATTCCTCAGAATTGGAAAAATAAAAAATTACATACATATACGCACATCTAACATGAATCGAATAAGAGAGTTTAGGTTTTTTATGGGTACATCTTGAAAAGAGATCTTAAGCCAACTCGGCGGAGTTCTCTTGTAGGGCAGAGCCGAGGCCGAGATACCCTTACTGGAATCATATCACAAAAATCAATTAGATTTTGCCACGGCTAGAAAGAGAGGCAATATGCATATATACGGAGAAAGAAAGAGAAAGAGAGGTACCCACGACTGTGCATACGACCCATGGTGGCAGCGAAGAAGTGGAGGTGTCGTTGCTTTCGTTTCTCTGCTTAGACGAGCTGCCGCAAACCCTAGGGATCCTTTGAAGCACGAGGTAAATGGGATTTATTTATGAGTATACTGACTACACCACCGAGCTAGTTTCCTGCGTTGACAACTTGACACCTTATCGATCATGTGAGTCGGTGTGATCGGTCGGTTCGGTTCGGTTTTTGGATAAAATTTAAGAAGGAATATCAATTTTGTATTTTTCTAAATCGATTATAAACCGATTATCTTTTTAAATAAGTACTCTGGTTTTATCAGTTTTCAGTTCAGTCCGGTTTTATCGATTTTAATATACTATATTATATATTATATTTTAATATATAATATTATAGTGATAATATATTATAGTATATTATAATATATAGTGATATAGTATAAGTCTAACTATTAATGTGCACTTTATAATATTAGTATAATTATTAATAGAATAAATAAAATGATATAAGATTTTAAAATTTAATATTATATTAATTAGTAATTTATCATATAGTACAAAACTATTTTATAGATAGCTATATATTATTTCTTTTACTTTTCTCAAAAAAAAAAAAAAGATAGCTATATATTATATATAAATATTATATTCAATATAAAAAATTAAAAAATATATATATAAACCGATCCGGTTTGATTTTTCTCTGATTTTAGAAAAAGAAAAATCAGAACCGGACCAATTTTGACCAGTTTTAAGAAAACTAAAACCAGTATCAGACCGAACCAAACTCAGGACCGAACCGATCCCACCGGTTTAGTCTGATTTACCAGTTTATCGATTTTTTTTTACATTCCTACATGTGACCATGTCCTCAAATATTGGCCCATGTCAAGTCCTTGGACCATGCCAAGGCCCATGATAACTGAATTACGTATAGTCAAAATGATTCATCTCTCGATAAAGCATCTCGATAAAAAAAATATATATATATTTTTTATTTAATGATGGAGAAAATGTTATTAAATAATGTTGTAATTTTTTTAAAAAGAAATATTAAAAGTGATTAAAAGAATATATAAAAAAAAATTACATTCATTGGAAATCTCTCGATACCTATATGGCTACTCTAAAATGATATGTATTATGCTAAATATTATACTACTAACTTATTTTGATTCCACTTTTATAAATGTGAAATGTCTCACTTTCCATCATCATTAGATCACTTATTATTTTACTATTAGAAAGAAAGAGTAAGAGCTAACCTTTAGAGTGTTTCACCTCGAGAAATGTGGTTTGCATTTTACTATCATCAATCATACCAATTGATGTTTGATATCTTGCATTTTAAATAACATTTTATTGAAGCGATTAACTTATAAAATTATTTAAAAAAATATATCACACCAAAAAATACGATAGAATGATAAAATTCAAAATTAATTATTTATTTTCTAAGTAATATATATTATTTATATGAGAAATAATACTATAATAGTGTATGATACTTGTAAAATAAATTAACATGTTTTCTTCTTGAAACACTCCTCAAGCCCACAGCGCTCTCAAGTGAGACGGCAGGGGCCCAAAGAAGCCCACAAAGAGCCCAAAATACATAGAGTTTGCTATTCAATAAGCCCACTTTAATGCCCAACATTTTGTCACAAGCCCGCGTGACAAGAGTATAAAACCATATATACATGCACTTTCATCAGAGGTTATCGACAGCTACTCTTTCTGAAACACCCTTCTGTGGAAGTGTGGGATTAAATTCAACATAATTTTTGTAAGTAGTGATGCCATTGATATGATTTACAACTTCTTTCCAGTTTGTGCAAACTCTTTTTCTTTCTTTGATAGTTCAATGATTTCCAGTCACACTGAACTGCTTTAATTTATAAGCCTTTTTTATATCTTGATCTTCTTCTAAAAGAGATGATGGCTCCCTGCAGAGTTTGATGTTGACCCTGACCATCCTTAAACTGCCACAACTCTAACTAATATCCACACATGGGGAGGCTTAAAGTGACAACGACGGCAGTTTAATGCATGCATAATTTTAATATTCATTTAAATATAGTAATGTTAGACATAGTATTAGAGTGTGCAAGACTTGCATATTAATTTTTAAAAAAATATATTATTAAAAAGTAATTTTATTCAAAATAAATACGAAAACTGAAAATATCTTTTTTTATTTATTTAATAATATAACAAGTGCACTTTCGGGGGTATGTGTTTAAAAGTAAAAACAGTAATTTTATAAGGAAGAGATGCCCTGCCACTATGCAAAGAACTTTTAAGAACGAATCTGGTATGGGCAATAGCCCTCAAAAGTGACAGTAGCATTATATTTTTGGAGAAAACTTAAAGAGAAAGCTGATTACAGTGTACATGAGCCGCGGCTGAGACGTTGTTGGCAGCAGTGCTGGTACTCTTCTAATTAAGCAGGCCAGGTTTGAGTATATATTGGTGCCTTAAAAGAAGCAAAGCTTAGCAGCATGCATGCAATATTAACATGCTTTAGAAAACCTTCTTTTTCAGTTAATGCATGTGGGATATGTTAATCAAAGGAGTTAAGAAAAGCCGAAGCCAGTCGTGGTTTGTGGTGGATTTCCAATATATTTGCATATCTGTCATATTGCATGCTTTAGAAAACCTTCTTTTTCGGTTAATGCATGTGGGATATGTTAATCAAAGGAGTTAAGAAAAGCCAAAGCCAGTCGTGGTTTGTGGTGGATTTCCAATATATTTGTCTGTCATATTGCATGCTTTAGAAAACCTTCTTTTTCGGTTAATGCATGTGGGATATGTTAATCAAAGGAGTTAAGAAAAGCCGAAGCCAGTCGTGGTTCGTGGTGGATTTCCAATATATTTGTCGTATTACAGATTTCAGAACTCGGTGGATGGTGCAGACCCAAATATTCCCTTTTCTTTTATTTTTTATTTTTCTTGTCCTAAATAAACGTAAAGATTAATCTTTGAAGCATGCCAGGTGCAATCCAAATAAGAATATGCATGGCTAGCATAGAACGTAAATAATCTGTACAGTTTTAGAGTTTATAAATCGCATGCTATGTCGTAAAAAGATTCGATAAATGGCTGACTAAAGGCTAGATTCTCAGCAAAAGACTAGCCTTATATTTTTTAGGGTAAGCAATGAAAAAGCAAGAACGTGCATGAAGTGCTTTGGTTCCTAAACAATTGTATATTTTGGCTTATCTTTCTAATTAATTAACATCTAAGAACATTTTAAAATATATTTATATACTTTAAATGCTAAGATCCCAAAGATGACAAACAGAAAAAGAAAAAGAAAAATTATAATAAGAACAACTGGACAATGGCAGTTGAGTGGAGCCAAGTCCCTCAGACTCCCTGACACAGCACAATAAAAGAGAGGCAAGAGGCAATCTCTGTATGTTTATCTTCTCTGAAAATCCAAATTCTTTATCATTTGAATATCTGGAATCAGATAGGCGCTGGTCCATGAGAGCCTTGGATATCAAAGGAATATCATTGGTTGAAAACCATGCCTGTTTTCTTGTATGTTGATTTCTTCTATTTCTGCCCAGTCCTAGCAGAAGTACACTGATTTAATAGTGCGTGTTATACATGTGATTTCTGCTATTTTGAATTCAAATGGAGACTAATGCCAAGAAAGCTGTTCTGGCAGCTGGGGACGATAAAATTGACAGTCCATCATTAACCACGTGGCGAACGTAATTGGTACTGTAGTCATGGACCTATATCTTCAGACATTAATTTCTCTTTTTAATCCATGGGCGATGGACCATTTGAATGCCATTTTTCAGAGAGTCTACTTCTAAATTTCTAATGTGAACAACTTTTCCTTTTTTTTAAAAAAAAAAAAAAATGCATTCCACCCAAATGGTAAATATTTTCTATGAGTATTTTTATAAGTTAAATCTACAAATATACCATGTTTGCTAAGCATTTTATAAGGGTATTTATATATAATTAATGATGTTATTTGTATAAAGTATTTTATAAAAATATTTATTTTTTAAAAATATTATTGCGTAAAGTATTGTAAAAAATTATTTATGTTTATCATTTTTATTTATTTTTGTTATTTTAATTAATTTTAAAAGTTTTTTTTTTTTTTTTCAGTATTCACGCACAGACCAACATTCTCCCTTCAGGTTCAATGAGTTCTCACACGTCCGTCCATACGACACCTCGAACTCGAACTCACTTTACTACAAGGAATATAACAGCACGCAGAGCTCTCAATCCCTGCCTACTGCCATCTCATCACCACAACTTCAAACTACTCTGCATGCAACTGAGAGCTCTTATAATCATCGTTGTTGTTCAACAGAAGTCATTCAATCCTACCGCCACATCTCCATAACGTTCCATCTCATTCTTGCCCGAGGTCCGAGAGGTTGACTTTTCCCACTATAGCAGTACTCCACTTCTCTCATTCCTTGTCTCTTCCTCGCGGCCATTTTCTGCCTTGCAAGATAGAAACAATTAAACAAAGATCGAGGTAGGGGATAGAACGAGACCCTTTTTGTTTTGAGAGAGAGAGAGAGTTAAAAACCAGCGCTGCTTGTGCTAGTTTGAGCCTGCATCAAAAATGGGTTTCACTGCGTTTCTATTCTATGTCATTTTTTTGTTAACGAGCCCAACATGGGTCTGTGCAAATCCAGAGCTCAGAGCACTCATGGACATTAAGGCGGATTTGGACCCGTGGAGCCAGTACTTATCTTCATGGACCATCGATGGTAACCTATGTGACGGTTCCTTCGAAGGTGTTGCCTGCAATGAGAGAGGTCAAGTGGCGAACATTTCATTGCAGGGAAAGGGGCTCTCAGGCAAGATCTCTCCGGCCATTGCTGGGCTCAGGCACTTAACGGGGCTCTACTTGCATTATAACTCTCTGTATGGAGAGATACCAAGAGAAATAGCAAATTTGACTTGGCTGAGTGATTTGTATCTGAATGTAAATAATCTCTCTGGGGAGATACCTCCTGAGGTCGGAAACATAGCCGGTTTACAAGGTTAGTACCGGTGATTTGTATTTCTGTAGTTTTTTATTTAAATATTTTTGTTTGAAGATGTGTACTTAAAAATTTGAAACTTGATTGTTTAACTAGTGCAGCAGTGATCTTATGTTCAAAGACTGGCCTTACTCATCAGCATGTATGTGGGTGTGTAAATTAAAAAGAAAATGCCTTTTACTCAAATGGGAAGTTTCTATGGATTCCTACTAAGTTTTGATGAGACATGATTTATAAAGGGCAAAAAAAGAATCGTAAATATTGCTGCTGAAGGCTGATAAAATATTTAATGAGTTGACAAATAAATAAGCAATGTCTGGTACGACCGTTAGGCTAATTCGTATTGGAATTCTTAATTCCTTTTCTTTTGGGCACTCTAAGAGCATAAATATCACGAAGAGATTCAAACATTATTTTCTTCGTTTCTATCCTTAATGCCTCCGAGCAAAATGTGGGAGGATAGGCATTTTTCGTTTTCAATCGTTCGCATATTTTCGTATCTGCAAAGGTTAGATGTAAAGCTGAATGAATCAAATGGCTTCTATGTTGTTCAATGATATTTCTGCTGCTAGTGTTATGGATTTTCTCTGAAAAGCTTCAAACTTTGCTTGACTTGGCTTTCATTTGCTCTGTAGTATTGCAACTTTGTTATAACCAGTTCACGGGAAGCATACCTACACAGCTGGGTTCTCTGAAGAAGCTGAGTGTTCTTGCTTTGCAATATAACAAATTAACTGGAGCAATCCCTGCAAGTTTAGGAGATATGGGAATGTTAATGAGGATAGATTTGAGATCCAATCACTTATTTGGTTCAATTCCCACAAAGTTGGCCAACGCTCCTTTGCTGGAAGTTCTAGACATTCGAAACAATACTCTCTCTGGCAATGTTCCTCCTGGTAAAGTTGTGAATACTACTCACATTACTTTTTTGTTGTTGTTGTTGTTGTACGAGCACGTCTGTTTATATTTTTTATTTTTTAAAATGAACACAAGTTGAATCGTTGATATAGTTTTCGTTGTTGTTGATGAAGCTTTGAAGAGACTTAACGATGGATTCCTATACCAAAACAACCTTGGCTTATGTGGGGTTGGGTTTTCATCTTTGAAAGCTTGTAATGCTTCGGATCATCTCAATCCGAGTAGGCCTGAACCCTATGGACCAGGTTCAACCAACCTGCCGACAAGAGAAAAACCAGAGACAGCAAATGTGCAGTTACATTGCAACCATACTCGGTGCTCAAATCCGTCAAAATCCCAACGATCGTCTGTTGCCGTTGGTGTATTAATTGTGGTAACAATTGCTCTATTGGCTATAGGAATTCTGATCTTCATCCATTATCGCCGCCAGAAACAAAAACTTGGCACCACATTTGATACTTCTGCAAACCGTCTTAGTACTGAACAGGTCAAAGGAGTTTACAGGAGGAATGGCTCTCCTCTCATCAGCCTTGAGTACTCCAATGGGTGGGACCCTTTAGCTAATGGTCGAAATTTCTGTGGGTTAGTGCAAGAAGTCTTCCAGAGCTTTAGGTTCAATTTGGAAGAGGTGGAGTCAGCAACTCAGTACTTCTCAGAGGGGAACTTGTTGGATAAGAGTAACTTTTCTGCAACTTACAAAGGAGTTTTAAGAGATGGGTCCGTTGTTGCTATTAAAAGTATCAGCAAAACTAGCTGCAAGTCAGAGGAAGCTGAGTTTTTGAAGGGATTAAACATTTTGACCTCTTTGAGGCATGATAATTTGGTAAGGTTGAGAGGATTTTGTTGTTCAAGGGGCCGTGGTGAGTGCTTTCTCGTCTATGATTTTGTCCCCAACGGGAATTTACTGCACTATATTGATGCAGAGGATGATAGCCATGTCCTTGAATGGTCAACAAGAGTTTCTATCATGAAGGGCATTGCCAAAGGTTAGGTTTTATCTCCCTGGTTTAAGTTTTTCACCGTCTTCTTTTAATTTAGGAAAATGATCAACTTACAGCTCTTTTATAACTATTTTATTACTTTGGAGGGACTTAAATCCAGGGCATGCTTTTTCTCTGTATAATCTTTACACATCTCACAAGATTAATTTGTTACTGATTTTCATCAAAAGAACAAATTGAGAGTAAAATAGGTCTTCATGAATGCCTGTCTTGTTTTGGAAATTCACATTATAGATAGTTTGTGTTTTTCATATTCTTTCAACCAGAACTTATGTTCATTTTTTTGTTTATACTAATCTTTGTTCTTTCCACTAAGCAGGTATAGCATATTTACACAGTTACAAAGTGAACAAACCAGCTCTTGTTCACCAAAACATTTCAGCTGAGCATGTGCTCATTGACCAGCGATTTAACCCATTGCTCTCAGATTCGGGCCTGCACAATCTTCTGACCAATGATGTTGTCTTCTCAGCACTCAAGACCAGTGCTGCTATGGGTTATCTAGCTCCTGAATACACCAGTACTGGAAAATTCACAGAGAAAAGCGATGTATATGCATTTGGGGTGCTCGTTTTCCAAGTCCTCTCAGGAAAGCGCAAAGTCACTAGCTCGATTCGTCTTGGTGCAGAGTCATGCAGACTTCAAGATTTTATTGACCCAAACCTTCATGGCAGGTTCTTTGAATATGAAGCAACAAAGCTTGCAAGGATCGCTTTGCTTTGCACGCTCGAGTCTCCAATTGAGAGGCCATCCATGGAAGCTGTTGTTCAAGAATTGGGTAACTGTAGTAGTTGTCTCTGATTTCCCATTGCTTGCACTTGCAGTTGCAGAGCATTTCAAAATGGAAGGCTTAGAGATGACCAACTAACTGCTCACTGATGAGGAAAACTAGGTCCTTGTAATGTTGAGTACTTTGCTGAGGACTAAGCTTTGTTGTGGATGTGACTGAACCTTGATTTCTTCTGGCCCGGAAATGGAATTCTTATGGGGCATTTTGTTATTTAGTCTCATGTATTTCTAAGGAGCTGGGTGAAATTCCCACCATCAACAAAGCTTTAAGACTTAGCATCACATTTGGGACTTTATTCCATATGATCCCGGGATCTATGATAGATAAGTCACTACTTTTCTAAGAATATTAATGAGTTGATGCAACTAGTATACTTTTATGCATATAATAGGTAACTCAAAAAGATTCAGAGGTAATTTATTTGTAGTTGTTTTCACTTTTCACTATAAATAAAATTAAATTAAAAAAAAAATGTAGGCTTTTTAGTAATTCGGTGGTCATATCATAACAGAAACTCTTTTTAGGATTAACTGTAATTTTCCCCAAGAAGAAGTTGTAGGTTGAACTGAGTTGGGCTGATTTTTTTCATTTTTTAAATCAAACAGGTTTCTACGACCCAAAATCTAGGCCAATTTGCATGGCTGTGTCTTGTACTTCTTGGGTCATCACGATCTTTTCATTTTATAACAGTGTTAGGTTTACCTTTCGTAAAGACAGACAAGTAAACCCCATGTTAGTTTAGGCAGTAGCCAGCAAAAGCTGTACTAATTGCAATTAGAATCCTTCAAAACAACGTGCTATATGTGCAGGTCCTGTTGGGTACAGGCTGTTTTGTAAGGCTAACACAAGGCAATAATGGCACGCACTGATGTCCCACGACTCACCAATGTTGATTGTTGAGTGCCTTCAAGTCTCCCTTCGGAATTCTGATTTTTTGTTTGAGATGGTGCAAGTTGAACCCAAAGAACACAAACAAAGAAGTATATTCCCCAATCTAAATCCAATAATTAAGCTGTTGATGACCCATGATCTGTTGGTATTTGTCTCTTCTTTCATTAAGGATGTCTAAAAGTCGATAATTAAGCTGTCAATGACCTTACAATCTGTTGATATTTGCCTCTTCTTTTATGAAAGATGTCTAAAATTCTGAGTCCCAATACCCCAACCCTCTAATAAAGACTCGCGGCCAGTTAAGCATAGGCTTCATGGGTGCTTAATAAGGGGTTAGGTTCTAATGGTGATATGAATTGATTGGAAAAAAAAACACACACACACACACAAAACAAAACATTGCAGAGTGGGCACATAACCACACATTGGATCTGTTTTGATCTCCTTCAATATAGATCCCTAACTGCCTCAATGATTTGGTCAAGTTAGAAGATGAATGGAAGCAGTAGCTATGGCTAAAATCAACCAGATGCATAGAAGTGACATTTAACAAAGTTTAGACTTGAAAGCTTTGATGGACATTGGCCCTAAACTTAGCATGTATAAATTTACATAAAATCACCTCCCCTGTTGAAAATGCTGTGTATATTATATTTCATTGCCACTAGAGCCCCCTGCAATTTTGAGAGTGCCAGGTGATTGGAAAGACTTTGAAAAACAAAAATTTTGATTAATTAGATTCTGTACACCTGAACAACTATCATCGGTTTTTTCAATTGCACTTTAAACTAATAGCTTGCATAAAGCTTTCCACAGATTTGGTCCAAAAGATAATTTTTTGCTTAGATGGCTTGAAATCGATTGCGGTAATAAAGTGTCTACCTGTGGTGACCACTTGAAAGAGGAAAGGATACCAAGAGTTCAGAAGAGTATTACATTTATATAATTTGCTATTTACATTGGGGATTTCAGAGCTTTTTAAGAACAGGCTCCTTATGCACTGTAATACAACTAAAATTATGCTCCATTAGTTCTGGTGGGAAGAAAATGGAGGCAAAGAGTCTTCTCCTATGCCAACCAAATCAAGGGAGCAAATAAACAGAAGGTTTAAGCTTCAATCACTTTTCCTTGTGGAAATCTAACTCTGAAAACGTGCTCTTCACCTGTGAATTTATCAACCTTAACAACCCAGTGACTCTTCCCAATTCCACAGCCACTGACAGCACTTTTGGCATTTGCAGCAATTCTGGTCAGCAGCAACCCTTCTCCAATGGGCAACAACTGAGTTCTTGATCCCCCAGACCACCAAGACTCCTTGCAGAATGCATTATATCCCACAACCACCACATCCCTTTGCTTCCTTACCACTTGCAATGCCTTGAGAATTCCTCCATGATTCTCAAGATTGCAGTCAATGAGCACAAAATCTGCATCCCTATATTGGGTTAAGACTAGCTTTTGAGCTTCCCCAATAACGAATTCAACATGACATGCATCAAGGCCTAGGACTTCCTGGGACAGATGCAGCTCTTGAAGCCCACGAAGAATGCAAACTACACGGCCACCGGTTTGGTGAGCAGCGGCCACCAAGGCTAGCGTGCTGGAGTCTGCAGCACTAGCACAGGCCACAACCATCAGCTGTGCGTTGTTGCCTGCTGCTAGCGCTGAAATAAACTCAGCTACGTCTGGTTCCTTAGCCTTTTGCCCCTACATTAAGATCACCAGAATCCAAGTGAGCCAAGATTCAAATCAAAGAAGTATAATTCCCATGTGTTGTGCAGGAAAAATAAAAAGGCAAATCATAATACTCACCATTTTCAATGTTGTGAGATAAGCTTTTGTGGCATTCTCAGCAGACCAGGAAGCCATTTTATTCTTTAGATATCTGTTTTTTCCCTCTAATCTTTCCAATCTTTTGCTAGAGCTTTTAAAGAGAAGCAGAGGTGCTTCAAGTTTCGAATGATGGGTGAGTTGGCCTAGTGTGCTGCATGCATTATATAGGAGAGGAATTGAAAAGGAGGAGGTTTGGTCAACCAAGTAACTACCGGTTAAGATGGTTTTGCCTCAGAAACTCTACTGTTTGAAGGGGAGCTTGATAATAATTGAACAACTTTTAAAATTGAACTTGAATTGTGAACCGCTGCTCTACATCATTGCCCATGTATAATATATCTATCAACTGGCTGTCATGTCCAATGTCGTAGGGACAATATTAGTTTCAAAACAATATTAATAAAAAAAAAAAAAAAAACCTCTGCAGCAATATGTCAATTTGATAAATTTTGTTTGTTTCTTAGAGACAAACCAAGCAAATCCTAAGCCAGCTCAGGGAGCAGTAGTCCAACAAAGCTTCCTAGCAACCTTGAGAAAAACCATGTGCATGTTGTACAGGAAGTCCTATCTTGTGAACGAGATAGGACTTCCTAGCAACCTAAACGAGAGATAAATTAGAATGGAATCATGCATTATATATTAATCATGTAGTATTTTGCCCGTTGGCTTTCCACGTACGCGGGATGATACTGAACAGCAATATTGTATTCCATATGGCATTTGTGATGTTCCCTATGGGATAATAATTTACTTTCCCACATTAAAATATTTATAAAAAAAAAAAAGAAAAAAAAAAGGAGAGATTGCTTGCTGCTTGAGATTCTCGGTGCACCCTCCTCCTCCTTTAACGGCCAATTTCATGATTTTTGAGACAAATGTTGATTTATCGACCCATCAATTAACACAATGGGTGTTGAAGTTGCATTTGCTGGTACCACACATGAATGGTTATATATTTTCGGGATAACAAGCTTTGGATCGAATCTCATGAGCTAAGAATCCCCATGCAACGTACTGCACCAGCTAGCCAGCTTTATGACAAAGGCCAAGATAGTAGTATTAATATATAGATTAGTATACAACTTTATTTATACGTATCAAAATTCTTTTCATTTTCCTTGTTGAGATAGGGATGCATAAAATAAATATATCTAACTAGTTTGTCGATGAAGCAAAATTTTTAGCCCATCGACAAGGATGCACATGAACGTACGTACGTACTTCTTGTAGTAGTAGTAATAATAATAATAATAATAATAATAAATAAATAAATAAATAAAAACGTATAAGAAGTTTATGATTAGCTGGCTATGTAACACGAGGTGTTGTTTTTGCCCCCCCAAAAGGCAAACAGAGATCTAGATCCGATCGAGACACTTCCCCGGCAAAGACATCGATAATAAGAAGGAACCAGACGTATAAACTATATATATATATAGATAGTTGGTGAAATTAACAATAATGTAATAAAAATTACAATAAAGTTAAAATTAAATCAAAGCCATTCTGGACTGAGATATGAAAATCTTGTTTTTTTTAAAGAGATTCAAGTCCTTTGCGGCGTACAAAATTTCAAATTTACCAGTGAAGCAGAACTTTTGTTAACTTCACTTCTTCAAAATACAACAGTCTATCGTATAGTCTAAACCAATTTGGCACAAGTGATTGAGTCCAAAGGTTCGCTCAAAAAATACCTCTATTTTATTTAAAAAATATTCTAAAAAATATAATGTCTACGTACTTTCCTACATGAAAGAAGACGACACCACACTAGGAATAACACATAGCCCCGACGGACGCCCACATTCATCAAAATTTAAACAATAACTTAATTTATTTCATTCGGTAACATGTAGTGAAGTAAAGAGCCATCAAAGTAAAAGTTGACTTACGGTTGTTTTTTTTTAGAATTAAATGAAAGGATAAATAATCAGTAATGTTTTTTCTTTTAAACAACCGAACGGCTAAAGAAAATAAGTGCTGCCAACTAAGGGTGTTCATCCGGACCGGATTTTTTTCCAGTCCGATCCAGAAATTCGAAATCTGGACAGTTATCCACCCGGATTACACCCGGACGGTTTAGGAAAACCCGGATCCGGTTTTATAATCCGGTTATCCGTAACCGGATTATATACCCGGATTTTTAAAAAAATTTTTATTTTTTTTAAAAGTGCTATCTATATTTTTTTAAAGTTATAAAATTTTTTTAAAAATAAAATATTACAAAACCCGGATTGAATCCGGTTATAACCCGGATTCGGTTTTATTCTAAAAGAGAAACAAACAATCCAGATTGAATCCGGTTATCCTCCCGGATTGAGTCCGGATTCAATCTGGGCGGATAACTGCCCGGATTTGAAAATCCGGATCCGGTTTTGGCCGGATATCCGGATCCGGATGCACACCCCTACTGCCAACGTTAATGGTAAAACGTAAACGTTACCCACTTGAATGTCGAAGTAAATGGTTACAGGACAGTAAGGACTCTTAAGAAAACGTTGATAATTATCACAAAAGAAACGTCATTAATAAATATTATTTATTAAAAAATATCAACATTTTTCCACTGTTTTTTAATAAAAAAAATAATATAAATAAGAGAGATATTTCCAGATAAAGAATGATTATTATGCATCATGAAGGTGTGTTCTGCATTGAATCTTCACTTAGTGAAATAACAACCTTTACTCCAGAGTCAGTAATAGTCTCAGACTTAAACTATAACTACTTAAGGGAAATAAATAATTATTACTCACACATAATGGCCCAGGTGTTGACATGATCAGTTTTATTAGCCATCATATTAAGGTCTTGTGCTAATCCCAGTTTCATAAGTTTATTTGAGAATAAACCCAGTTCTCATAGAGAGCGGCCCCACTCCCACACTCACATAGGTTAAATCTGTTAAGAATACTCCTGTAATTCTTACACCCTACTCATAAGAGCTACAGAATTTCATTAAGAGTTTTTCCAAAAACACATCATCCACAACATTACAGGATAAATGCACTCACATCTTAGGAATGAGAAATAAAATAAATAGTACATTTCTTACAACCATCATATGATTCATTTTTCTCATTGAACCCGGTTCTCAGGATCTCTGGTCCCCTTGTTGGATATCCTCATACATGGCTCATGAATTTATGGGTTTTAATCTCATTACCCTCGATGTATTCCAATCATTTCTCTTGTCAAGGCCTTGGTTAGTGGATTTACAAGATTATCACAACACTTAACATAATCCACATTAATAACACCATCAGTAGAAAAAAAAACTTTACAGTATTGTATTTTACTACAACCAAAACAGTCCAAACATTAACACCATATACGTTTTAAACAAATCCAATAAAGATAATAGATGTACCCCACATAAATATTAAACCGTTTGGATAAGTTGCAACTAAATGCACTAAAACGTATAACACCAAAAGATTAATAACACTCAGCTTTATTCAGAAAAAGCTTAAAGAAAAACTGAAGAATGACGTACAAGCCAAAATCCTATGAATTTTTTTTTTTTCCTAAAAACTTGACCCCCACTAGTTTTTTGAAAATTGAAGGAGTGCAATGCAAGCATCGAATAACCTTTATCAAATCTCCACAATCATGATCGCATTCTTTAATATTATCCAAATAACCTTTGTCAAATTTGAGAATTAATAATAAACTAGTGATTGCAATATATCTATTATTAATATCACATAAACAAGCAACCCAAAAAAAAAAAAAAATTAAAGAACAATGCATTTAAAGATAAACATTCTATGCTTTATTCTCAATATTAATTTAAACATTCCATCACAAGCATAGCCTTTGCCCACAAAAACTCCATTTTTTGTAATTACATATTGATCAGATTTCATAGTTTTTTGAAGTCCACTTTGTTGAGTAAAAAACTTGATATCAAATTCTTCCTCATGGACGGTGTATAGAGTACATCTTTAAGCACCAATATACGTCCCGAAGTGAATTTCAGCTCGACTTCACCACTTCCAATGACCTTGGTTTTACTTGAATCACCAAGCATATTAGTCTTCTCTTCTTCAAAGGGAGTAAAATTTTTGAACCAATCTTTATTATAGCAGACATGCCTATTGGCATCAGAATCTGCCCACCACCCTTTAACAAATTCAACCACGTTAATGTCTAGGTTTCTCGGTTATGTTAACTTGAGGATTATTTTTTTGCTTCTGAAACTTGCAAATTCGAGCAAAGTGCCCACTTTTGCCACATACAAAACAAGCTTGACTTTGTGAAGGGGGTCCTTGGTTCTTATCCTTTTGGCTTTGAAAACCATTTTTGTGAGATCTACTAAATTTTTTGAAATATTTTCTTTGCGGCTCTAAATAACTATTTATTGTATTTTGACGTTTGGGCAAGGTATCATTTTCAGAAATTAAATTTACCTTTATCATGGAATCCTCATTACCATTTTGAAACACCAAAGCATCTTGGCTTCTAGCTTCCTCTTCTACGCAAATACACGTGAATAAGGTCTCCAAGGAAGTCTCATTTTGTTTATGGCGCATCGACTTTTGAAACTCTCTCCACGAAAGTGGTAGCTTGTCGATGATACCACAAACAATTAGATTGTCTCCAATCTTGATGCCTTCGGATCTAACTTCTGCTACAACCATTTGAAAATCCTAGGCTTACTCCATGACGGACTTTCCATCAATCATTTGATATAGAAAGAAATGACTTGTCACATATTTTTTCGCTCTGGCTTCTTCCGTATCGTATTTACTCTGTAAAACTTTCCAAATTTTTTTTGCAGAAGTGTAAGTAGTATTGTGGTAATCATAAAATTGACTAGCAAGACAATTTAAAAGATAGCATCGGGAGTTATACTCATCTTGGGTATATGTTTCAATTTTTTCTTCGTGCGATTTCACTTGTGCTTTAGTCATGTTCTCGATAGTGATCTTGCTAGGATTTTTTGTAGTAAGAACATAAGAGACATTGAGAAAGCTTAGATAGAAGAGCACCTTGCACTTCCATCTTTTGAAATTGGCTCATTTGAAATGGAATGGCTTGTTAAGATCTCCAATGCTTTCCGTGGATTTTTCAGTTGTAGGCTCCATGTTGAATTTCCTTAAAATTGTTGGTGAAATTAACAATAATGTAATAAAAATTACAATAAAGTTAAAATTAAATCGAAACCAATCTGGACTGAGACACGAAAATCTCATTTTCTTTAAAGAGATTCAAGCCATCTGCGGTATACAAAATCTCAAATTCATCGGTGCAACAGAATTCTTGTTAACTTCAATTCTCCAGGATACAACAATCCAACTGATAGTCGTATAATCCGAATCAACTCGGCACAAGTAGTTGAGCCCAAAGCTTCACTCAAAGAACATCTCTCTTTTATCTGAAAATTACTCTAAAAAATATAATGTATATTTATTTCCCTACGTGAAAGAAAGACGTCACCACACTAGGACGAACACATAGTCCCGACGGACGCCCACGTTCATCAAAATTTAAACAATAACTTAATTTATTGCATTCGGTAACGTGTAGCGAAGTAAAGAGCCATCAAAGTAAAAGTTGACGGGGGTTGTTTTTTTTTTTTTTAGAAAGGTTCAGCTGGGCTATTGAATGAAAGAATAAATAATCAGTAATTTTTTTTTAACAACTGAACGGGTAAAGAAAATAAGTGCATCCAACGTTAATCGTAAATCGTAAACCTTACGTACCCACTTGAATGTCAAAGTAAATGGTTACCGGACAGTAATGACTCTTAAGAAAACATTGATAATTATCACAAAAGAAACGTTATTAATAAATATTATTTATTAACAAATACCAACATATATATATATATATATATATATATTCGGTCTGTACGTACTGGTCTCTATACTCCATTATAAGATGTCCCACTTGTCTGATTTTGCCGGAGGGATAGATGATTCAATATTCATTCTGATGATGATGATCGAGACCAGCTAGCTGTTGGATTTTCTTGATTCTTCTTCACTTCTCCTGAATTTATATTTTCTTTTCAATTGGGTTGCATTTGGATTCCAAGAATGTGAAAGAAAATGAAGGAAAGGTGATGAGAAATGGGGGGTTGCATGTATAAAATAAACAAGTAGTGGGTCTGAAGATTCGACTTCGTGCGTTATGCATCCTTTGAAGGAACATGGCTGCATGGGTCGACATGATACGCAATACGCTATACATGCATATGGTACCTCTTTTTTTTTTTAATTTTTTTCTCGTGGATAAATTGATCATATTATTAAATAAATATTTGCATATGTATGTCCGTTCATTTTGCAGTACTTTAGAGATCTATATATCTATATGCATTGGCTAGATACGTGCTACTGCACATGCACGTTTACTCACTTCAAAGTATTCTCTTTGTAGTAATATTCTAGAAAAATTATATACACCATACTCTTATTATATTTGTTGAACTTAAGGTTTCAAATTTTGTGTAATAATATATCTACTAGGCCTGCACAGCAACCCGGTCCGCCCAGATTTTGGTTCGAACCGACCCGACATGCAGAGAAAACCTCACAAAATGCGGATCGACCCGACCCAGAAATTACGAGTTGGGTCAAACCCGTTTTTCACCCTGCTTTTGATACGTTCATTTGCAGAGTTCCAAAACTCACATCTTCAACCCAATCTTTTTTCCTTATGCAGTACAAATGGTAGACGGGTCAGGAGTGAACAGATTCAAAATTAAAGAAACAATAAGAAGAAGAAGAGGGGCTGAGAATATGAAATGGATATAATATTGGGTGTTGGTATCTTCATTCCCGGCACGTCCGCCTTGAAGATGTGAGAGGTCGAGGTCTCCTTCCAGTCGACTCTAGCGTGTGCAAACGAAGACATCTCGGAGGAAGAAGGTATCTCGGAGCGTTGAGGGAAGAGAAAACCCTCGAACGGTTCCCATGTGACGCCCCCAAATCCCCACGTACCAACACGGGGAATTCGAGACGTCCGGATGGTGACAACCCGGGTCACCATCCTATCGACGAGTGCCAAGTGTGTGCAAGCGACAAAAGTGCACAAGGAAATACGTAGCGGATAGCAAAGTCATAAAATTAAGTACCAGAAATTTTTTTCTTAAATAAAATACAAAGTGGTTCAAAGGTACATAATAAAATATTACAAGACATAAATATTGTTTCAAAACCAAATACAAAGCATGAACTCCAACTCAGATCTCCGGCGGAGCCGCATCCTCGGGCTCAGCCTCCTCCTCCTCCTCAAACTCTGCACCAGAATCTACGGTACCAAAAAATGGTGCCGCAGGTAAGTAAAATCCAAACACCACTAGATAAAAGCATATTAAACTCAAACAATATGCATGAATAAATGCCAATGCACAAAACTCACAAACCATATTTTTTCCACGCACGCCAAAAACCCATTTGGCTCAAAAACATATCCTTTAAACAAACCTCGCCTTTATCCCCGATAACGGCCCACACATACCATTTAAAACCAAGTCTCGCCATTATCCCAGATAATGGCCCAAACCACCATTTTCCCAGAAAATGGATCACAAGTCCTCAACACAACCTCGCCATTTTCTCAGAAAATGGCCCGTATCCGAAAACCATAAAAACCAATCCGATTATGCATGCACCATGATCTCCCATAGGGATCATCCGCACACTCTGGCTCTGTGCCACACCGCAGGTAACGTCTACGCGTGTGACACCTACACGAGTGATGCCCAGACTCGCGCCTCCGCCTCGCGCGTACCTGGCCAGGCCATCCTCTAGTCCCCGCCACTCTAGGGACCACGGAGTCGACACGACAGCGTTACCGTATCGTGCGATCCGGTCGTCGCCCAGCGACAACCCAGGGGATGTCACTCAGTATTATCCACTCCCGAGTGAC